>WOGR01000250.1:0-28905 GCA_015342045.1 Leptinotarsa lineolata | reverse complement strand
TTAAGTCGAGAAGCCAAATAAGATCCGTTTCTAAGGAGCTATTTTAAAACACAAGAAGGTTGAAGTTGAAACACGCCAGAAAACGTCGATGAGAAAATCTCTCAAATACTTTTACCATCAACGCTGGTGTTCCTCAGGGATCCATATTGTCTCCAACTCTCTTTATTGTATATTAACGTATAATTGTATAATTGAAAAAACAAAGGATCCAATATATTGCTTTGCTGACGACAGCACACTTGTCTCGTCATTTCATTTGAATACCAGGAGATCGGTTGCGGATGCACAACTTCACCGGCAGCAGGAGGTTGCATATCTTAATGGGGATCTAGAAGTAATTTCAAATTGGGGTGAAAGTGACTAGGTTCAATTCAATGTAACGAAAACCCAGGCATCGGTTTTCTCCAAAAGGATGAATACCTCTGAACCGGATATGATAATGTTAGAACAGATTATTCCGCTTTCTGCTTTGATAAGTTTGTTGGGGGTAAAATAGACACCAATATGTCTTGGCACAATCATGTTGTTGGAATTAAAAAGGCTGCTTCTCAAAATCTTGGAACACTATTCCGAACCAGAAAACTGTACACAGTTTGAACAAATACTTTCACGGGAAGTGTTCAAGGGACTTGGCACATTTGATTTCACCAAGAGAAATATGCGACGGACTGTGGCTGCTCATCGTTTTGAGGTTCAACTCAGTACATTTCGAACTTCACAGTTTGAAAACTCTTCCATTTGGAGAACTGCGTTTATGTGAAATAAACTTCGTGAGAACCTATTTCCCAATGGATTTAATCTCCAGCGATTCAAATCCTTAAGGTTTATCCTGTAGTGCTTTTTTTCCTTAAGAAAATCATTCAAGATCTACTGAGGAGAATCAGAAAAAAATAAGGTGACAAATTATAGGATTGGGAGAAATGATGTAATGAGGGAAATAGTGATGTAGTAGTACTGATACTGATATTGACATCTGATGACAGCCCGAGTTCCCATTAGTGACATGTTTCTATATATCTTCATGAAAAAGGGAAACGTTGTACGAAACAGTTTCTCACCTCCTGTACTGACTTTTATCACCTAACCTCATTTTGATTATATTTTCATGAATAATAATTTTGTATTTAATTTGGGAATTCGGTCAAAACCAAAACGAATAAATAAACTTATCAAAACTTTCATTGTCAATTGAGAATGCTGTTCTTCAACTTACTTACCTCATTTTTAAATATTTTGTTATTCGATAATGTTACAGCAGAGGTAAGTGGTGTAAATGAATAAGTATGAAACAAAATGAAAATTATAGTTATTCACTTCATCATGGATATTTTTATTTGAAATTACCTCATTTTCGATTTCAGGAAACGGTAACAATTCTCACCCCATGTCTATTTTCATACTTTTTGTGTACCTCTTCACGTGATTTGTTTTATGTTAATAATGATCCCAAACTCACAAATATAAGTATTTTAGTGATGAGACAATCACACTGTCTGCATGTGTATATATTTTATATTCAAAACAAATGGGCTTGGAATAGCAAGTAAACTAAAAAGTGGAAAATAAATAAGAGTTTGGAAAACTAAAAAAAACCAGCCTCAATAGCAACACAAACTGAAAAATAAAAATAATTCTGAACTAATTTAAGATTGTGTTCAATATCAATAATAAATCCTATGGTGCCATGTAACTAATGACTGAAATCAAAATAAATCTATTGAAAACATTATTTGTTCTTGAATCAGTTTCCGATCATTTTCATATTTGTAAACACATTCAACCAAATACTATGATCCATCTTATAGGAAGATTTTTTGCACAAACATCGATATTTCTTGTCATTCAGGACTAAAAAAAGCGAAGATGTGCAGTATTATCCTTATATCTATCAATAGAAGCTTTTCTTCTTTTGCATGCGGCTAAAATGGTCCAGATGAAAGGAATATTGAAACGACTTATTTATTTGTTTCAATTTACTTTCGATCACTATTTTTCATTTTGTTTTGTATTCAATTCAGTCCAATATTGGAATATAGGGTCATTTTGTATGACACTCATAATATTTTTCTCTTGAGACAAAAAATAGGTGAAACAGACAATGAATTATGCATCCACAAGAACCTTCGGTACCTTATTTCGATTTACATCACTATGAGACGTATCTTTACTTGGAACATTCAAATTTTTCATTATTAAATTTGAAGTTGTTATTTCGTAGTTGCCGTTAAATACCTGGAGGATAAATATATCATTTTAAAATAATATCATATGTTTAAGGAAACGGTGGTCGTCACTATAAGAAGCGGAAAAATTTTGGGGAAAAAATTAACAACAGCTGATTTGAATGTTGCATTTTATGCCTTCCAAGGAATACCTTACGCCAAACCTCCATCAGGAAATCTTAGATTCAGGGTGAGTCCAAAATTAGGCAATTTGCTTCACTATCTACCTTGAACAAATAATCATCAATATTGATCGTTGAATTGGAATATCAATAATTTCTTCAATATCATAAAGTTCGAATATTTTCAGCCTCCCATTCCTATTGGTCAATGGAGCGGCACTCTGAACACTACCGAAGATAAACCACAATGTATTCAGAATTTAGGAGATGGATCTGAAGATTGTTTATTCATCAATGTGTTCTCTCCAACGGTAAGAGATTATTGTTGTTACATCAAATATAGGTGAAAATAATTAGTTGAATATACAGGGCGTTTTAACGAAAACTTGACCTTTCTATGCAAGTCAAAAACGGACATGTGATCGAGAATTTCGATGAACACGTCAGATTTCATTTCTAAGGGTACTAATTTTGATATGATGATCATTCACGAAACTTTACCTCCTTGCAGTCAGTATCTACCCCCATATTTTTTTCAATGGCAGGCGGGTCGAGTCATACATCATTTGACCGGTTCTCTGACCCTCTGTGACTTTTTTTGAAGTTGGTCCATTCGTTATGGGAACATAAATGTTGAACGTATTATTTGAAACAGAAAATTGCTTTTTGTTTTTTGTATTAAGAAAATTAACAACAGAAAATATGACTGACAACAACATCAACGGATACATTTTTCAAAATGACATTCAGCCACCTCCATACAATGTAAAGGTTTCCTCACATTATTCAATATGTCCGAGGCCAGCAATCTGCATTCACAAATATTTCTCTGTCGCAGCTCTTCTAGATTTGTGGAGGAAGTCCAGTGGAATGGCCAGCTAGATCACCTGATCTCACACCAGAGGATTTTTTATGACGTCAATAAAAGGATCGCCACTGCATTTTCTGTTTTTTCTTGAATGATACCTTCAACTTTGAAGTTCCCGATAACAAATGAACCAATTTATAAAAAACTAACAGAGGTAATAAAGGGACCAAAGTTCTTTCAAATGCTGTATCACTAGATCCTCATGCCTTTGAAAAAAATATAGGTGATAGCTGCTGAACGTAAGGCGTTGAAATATCGGATGTGATTTTCATATCAAAATCAGTCTCCCTAGAACTGAAAATTGACGAGTTCTTTGAAATTTTCGATCACACGTTTATTTCTTACTTACAAAGGGGTCAAATTTTCATTGAAATCCCCATTATTGTAAACGCTGTAAGAAATTAATTCTCCGGAAACCCCTTTGAATGTTATTGGTTTCACTCAGACACACAGCGTAAATAACTTAGGAAGATGGAAACTATGTATAACTTTTCAACAATATTCCAGTGGATTATTTGAAAATAATATACAAGGTGTCAATTTGAAAACTTTCCACCCTTAATATCTTCCTTTCAGGCCAATTTTATTGTCAAGCGGAACACTTTCAAGGACTATTTGTAGCCCTCGCGGTTTAACCCCCAAGAAGGGGTGGATGTTACCCTTAGAATTTTAAATGGGAAGAGGGTCAAGTGGCACATCATTTTGATTGGCGTTCAATTCTGCTTCCAATAGTTCCCTTCCTTGAAAGCGTCCTCCTTGACTATAAAATTCCCCCTTTTTTTTCAATTCCTCATATTATTTACTGGAAGGAAGATAATAAAGGTGGGAAGTTTTCAAATTGGCACCCTGTATCATATGCAACGGTTGTTACGAGAGTTTTGGTATTCTAAAACTTCAATGAATCTTATCTTCCATCATCATACTATAATTCAGTTCAGATCTTAACTGGCTTCTCCCCGCAACTCCTCATGCCTATATAAGCTGAAATATTTTTCTTTAATATACCATATCAACAATCTCTCTCTTCCTTCTCTCCTTCAGAATCAATCATTGGTGACTCCAGTATATTTTCGAAGTGCATAAGGCTCCTACGTCATCCACCGATCTCCATGACCTGATTCATAACTCAGTCAACATCATTGAAGTACCGTGTTTTGATTTTCAGGTTTATTCGTTTGAGCGCTTGCCAGTTTTCGTTTGGTTTTTTGGTGGTTACTTTATATCAGGAGATTCAACTCGTTCTAATTATGGACCAGACTATTTCTTGGAAGAAGGAGTAGTAGTTGTCACCTTCAACTATCGACTGGGAGTATTTGGTAAGTTCTGGCTTCGAACATTTCTGGTTGAAAATGGAATTAATCTAAATTTTTTTGTTATAATTATTTGTTTTATAATCATAACCAATCTGTAACAGAAACTATTTACGGAATCTATTCCAGTTGGAGGTGGTTCAACGCTTTATCACATCCTAAATGTAGTTCATTTCATTGTTGACAATAAGCTGACATGTTATTAAATGTTCAAAATGCAAAAGTAACTTTCAGACACAAACTGGAAGAAAGAGCCCTCCTGATGCGATGAAAGATGTTTCTAAAATGTTATGTTATTTTTGTTGAAAAATAGAAGGAAGTGGGAACTATCTATAATATCTTTTCATATTCATGAATTTATCAGGTATGAAATATTTAAAAGTCACTTGTGAAACGAAAACTCATCTTCGATCTTTGCGTTCTACACAAACACACCGATCTCTATCCATTTTTTTGCTGTCAAAACCGAGCCATTTGTCCTACATCTTGGGTCCTTCTTTTTCAATGACTACTCGATAAAATAGACGTCAAGATTGTTCGTTTTTTGAAATTCCTCTGCTTAGAAAGATCCTTCAACAAGGTTGGTTGCTTACACTGCAACAATCTTGAATAATTCCGTTGTCCAGTTCGGAGTGTATCCCCTTTTGAAAACATGTATCTCTTCGAAATTCTAATAATATTACGCGTTCAAAACTCACGAACACGCATAACTTTTATATACGCATATGCGTATTTTGTTCTTTACCTTATAAATCGTCGGTTCGGACCACACCACCCTGCCATTGGTCATCTGTTAACCCAAGAATATAATCTATCAGTGGGTTAGCCTAATAAACCTACAGCCGGCATCGGAAAAAGCGTAAAGTTTCCTCCTGGATGCGTCTGGGCTGCTATTATCATTATTTTTTTTGTATCAACGGCATCGACTTCTTCGTAGTCACGTGTTCTGGGTAGTCGATGTTTATAGTTCCTCTAGCCACCTAGGGATATTATTATCGTTACTACAATTTTATTATCAGTATTGCATACTGACATCTTTCAGTTGAAAGTTGAACTGAAATATCGACAGTGAAATCACAAAAATGTACATATTTGCTTTCACTTCAATTTTGAATTAATTGTTGTGACGCTTTTGATGATAGAAGGGAAAAGCTTGAATTTCTTTCTTTTCCAGAAAGAAATTTTGGATTTTTTGCTGACGAACGTATTTAATACAATAAAACGAAATAAATCTAATTTATCCGGTACACAAATACATTTTCGAGTATTGTGCTAATTCGGAATTGAAATTTGAAACTAACTGCAAGTGTCACAAAAGTTTCATTGCAAAACACTTCGACAATTTATTCAATTTCAGTATCAATTTTTTCATCAGGTTATTTCAGAGGTTTTGTCCGTTTTAATGTCACGTGTTTTTGAAGCTCCATATCTCAATAAATATTTATTCTACTATGTCGTGATATATACTGATCGACAAAAAATTTTGTACACAATGCATTGATGCTGTTCATTTCTTTTCCATATTTAAATTTTTTGCCTCTTTCCAGCTCATTACTATACTCTACGAATTCAAATTGAACCAGATTGCTGCCGAAACAGCCCGAAAAATTAACTGGGCAATGATAGTGTTGGATGTTGGTTTACTAAATTTCGTTCCGGAGATTTTAGTCTCGAAGTGATTGACCGGATTTGAGGAGCCTGGTGGAGACTGACCCATCACAAACTGTGCGTGGGATGGCGGAGGAACTGGTTCAAAACGTATTGAGAAGGTCATAAATCTCGAAAAGTGTGGAATGCCTCACGATTTGAACGATCGACAGAAATTGTCACGTGTCGAGGTCTGTTCTTTGCTTTTGCGCAACCAAAACTATCCTTTTTTGAATCGGATCGTCACGTGTGATGAAAAGTGGACACTCTACGACAACAGGAGATGTTCAGGACAGTGGTTGGACACCGACGAATCACCCAGGCACTTCCTAAAGGCAAAAACCTACCAAAAAAGACCATGATTACTGTATGGTGGTCAGCGGCTGGTTTCTACAACCAGACCAAACCATCACAGAAGAGTCCTATTGCGAGAAAATCGACGAATTTTTAATACATCGTCATTGCTCCATGATAACGCATCACCCACTATACAGGACTAGACAAAAACGGCGTTCGTTGACTTCATCAAATCCCGAGCATACAATATTTATGCTGACGGAATTAATTGACTTGTGTTATGTTGGCAAATGTGCACTGGCTCAAATGACGCTTATTTCGATTGAATGAAATGAGTATTCCCTGAGATATTACAGTTTGAAGTAGACTCAAAAAAACAGACGAAACTAATACAACGGAATTTGATGATATTCTTCTGTTTCTCCAATAATCATCATTGTCTATTTATATCTTGTTGAGATTTTTTTTGTTGTGGTTTATAATGACTCACTACTTACATTTTCTCATTTAATTATCAGGATTTCTGAGTACCGAAGACGATGTAGCCCCTGGAAATTGGGCTCTGAAAGACCAACTTTTAGCTCTGAAATGGATTCAAGAGAATATTGAAGTATTCGGAGGAGACCCAAACTCAGTCACTCTTGCCGGAGAAAGCGCTGGAAGTGTTTGTATCTCATATTTGCTACAATGTCCACTGGCAAAAAGTGAGTCAAGTCAATCAATAGATACAGTATAATAATTGATTTTATTATTCTTTTCTAAAATTTCTTTGTGACATTTTCCGATGAAATTGACTTTATCTTTTGGATCATATTTCATGTTGTTGAATGATTTCGTGTCATATCATCTAGATATAACGACATATATCGGAACATCAGGACCCTAATATATATTGTTGGACTAATGATCTTAACAATCGCCAATCCTTCTTGTTTCTTCTATTTATTTTCTGATCATTCGTATGTAAATTGTATTTTTCCGCTGCCTTTTGTAGAAAAACTGTACCCTCTCACCTGATAATTCTTGCTTTTGCTCATAACATAACGATTGATATGGATTTTGACGAACTTGAATACTGATATTCGAATGTGAATGTGAGAAAAGGTGTAAATGAGCAGAATAAATAATATTATTACACGTTTTTTTCTTTAAAATTTTATTAGTTCCTTCTTTAAAATAATGGAAATTTGTTGCAACATCAAAATAAACTTCTTTGTGTAGAAGGAAATGAAATTCTTTTACCATTTTAAGATAATTTAATGAATTTTCGCAATTTATCGAATAATTTAATTTTTCATCAAAAATTCCCGGTAGATTCCAGCAAGAGCAAATTATGTTAGAAGCACGTGACAAACCAAAGTCTCCCATTACTTGAGGATCATATCAGCAGACCTCATTCTGAACTTTTTGAGAACGTTGTTCTCCAAATGACACACTTTCCGAAAAATTTTTTCTAACCGAATATAATCTGTTGCGATTTAATTTGAACGTGAATCTCTACTCTCTCAAGAGGCACCTATTTCAGGGTTTTCAAGAGGTTTTCTGAAATACTTGTGCATTCCCAATGAAAAAATTTAAGTTATCAGCTCTGGGTTTAGTCATGACTTCGAACTTTAGGCCTCCTCTTTCTTGATTTATATTACAATTGAAAATCATCAGTTCTACCTATCACGGCATTTTGATTTCAAAAAGTCTTTGTCAACGACTGACCAGTCATGTAACTTCTTTTTTTCTGGAGTATTGAATATTTTCAGATCTTTTTCACAGAGCTGTGCTCCAGAGTGGAACTTCTCTGAATTATTTAGCGCTATCTAGAAATCCCAGGGAAATAGCATTCGAACTAGGCAAACTCTTTGGAATTTTTACAAACGATTCAGAACAATTAGTAAACGAACTGAGAAAAATAGATGAGGGAGTGTTGCAAACATTTTCATTTGCCAAAAATCTTTTGGTAAGTTACAATTTCCTTTAAGGCCTTTTGTCTAATCATAGCTCTTCCAAATCACAGGCTTGGATGTTGAAAACTTTTAGACTGCAGACCGATGATGAATTTTGAGGGGCCATTTGATATCTTTCAAAAATGTAAATTATCATAATGTTGAAGTGAAAAATAAGTTTTAGCCTAATGTCGTCAGTTGAGAGTGGAAAAGGTGAAAATCTTGGAAAAGTGGGCGGACGTTTTGTATAGATTCCATAAATTCAGATACTAATTACGACTGGGATCTTTCCTAAATGCCGTACAAAAATAGGACAAGTGAAAAGCTTCATTTTGTCATTCATTACAAATTATTTGGTGTATGGGATGATAAACGTTAAATCAACCTACTTTTTTGTAAAATAGTGACTATTATCAGCATGTACCGGGGTGATACAAACGGCGGAAAGGGGACAATTGATTTTCCGTTCTAGAGTAACTGTTTTTCATCAAAAATTACTGTACGGCAATAATTCACTCATACAATATATAATATTTTAAGTTTTTGGAAAAATGCCATTGAAAATTATTGGAACTGCAGAAAAAAATCATTTTATTTGAAATATGTACGAGTATACAAAGTAAAAACTCTTCTTCTGCAGACATGAAAAACTCGTAACTTTTAAATAGGGCTAGATATCAAGGTTTGACAATAGTGTGACGTCACAATAATCAAGTCTACCTACGACATCATTTCTCCTATTTTGGAATATTTCTGGATTGATTTTGTAAGTCATACAGAAAAACCTCTTAGAAGCTAACACCCCCTAACCTAACCTAACCTAACTCAACCCCCCTATTGCCGGTCGGTAACGTTGAACAACTGGTCTGTGTTTTTTAATCATTTATGTTTCAAAATGTACAGATAATAACGAATGTTTCGTATTTTCAAGTTTACTTTCATAAAATTAATAAGAAATGGGATTTTTACAGCATTTCAAAACTTTATCTACACAAATTCAACAAATAAACAAACATGTAGTGAATGAAATTACCTGAGTTTATATATCATTTAATCACCAGTTTCCACATTTAAAAAAATATTCAATAACGGGTAGGGTTATTTAATTATATTTGGTCATTTAGTAAATGTCCCGAATCATTAAATTTGTTCATTTCTGAACATTCTGAAAGATTGAGATTCAAATTTTTCTCTTTCAAATTTAACACGTCATAGTCGTGGGTGAATTGATGTCCTTCTACCAAAAGATGGTTTGCAAATGTGATTGCAAATTGGTCTTTAGCAAGCTTTACGCACGTATCCTATAGCTTTCTTCTGTTATACAAATACAGACTCCAGCAAATTAAGGCTACACACACCCCAAAAAGTACCGTATCTTAAGTAAGACTTTACCAAAGCGCGATATGCTGTTTTGGCAGTATAAATTCCCAGTTCTCTAGCAATAACTCTCATTGCATAACAGACGGTGAAAATTTTGCTTTTCATCTTTCTGATGTGTGTCAAATTTCAGTCCATGAGCTATATTCAGTCCCAGAAATTTGGTACACTCCCGGACTTCAATGATACCGCTCGCTACAGATAAATTGTGAAGTGAACATTTGAAAGTCATCATATTTGTTTTAGAAATATTAAGGGAGAGTAGATTGAAATCACACCAAGACTTAATTTTTTGTATATCATGAGCTAATTGTCTCATTGAGTATATCTATACCTTTACCATGCCACAATATAGTGGTGTCGTCAGCAAAAAGAGTGAATGTTCCGGATATACTAATATTCATCAATTCGTTAATATACAACAGAAACAATATGGGGACCGAGAACCGATCCCTGAGGTATACCAGTATTTATTTCAATACTGTTTGAACATTTAGTCGTTTTCACAATCCGACTGCGACCATTGGAATACGACTCAAACCACCATAGTATTATCTCTCTACGTCCATAGATATTCAGCTTACGTGGCAGTATTTTATGATCAACGCAGTAAAACGTTTTTGTAGCGTCACACTGCTGCAGCAGCATCTCCATATTGGAATACACCTCAAACATGCATCATTTGTGCTCTTATTGCTCTGGAATCCAAATTTATTTTTACTTATAATGTTATGGCGAAGGAGAATTTTCAAGTAACTCTCAAGTAACTCTCAAGTAACTCAAGTAATTTTCAAGTAACTCTCAAGTAACTTTCAAGTAACTCTCAAGTAAACCGAAACTGGTCGTAACAAATAATTAAAATTGGTAGAAATTAGACAAAGGTATTTTCTGTATTCTATATGGAATAATGATAAACAGATAAAATCTTTTACTATTGCCGATGAAAATTTATACTTTCAGAAAGCTTTATGGGATAATCCTAGAAATGGAATATCTTTTTCTCCTAACATTGAGCCTGAGAGTGAAACTGCGGTGATCACTAATAAAAGTTATGGACTCTGGAAGGAGGGGAAATTCATGAAAGTTCCCTTAATGATTGGATTCAATTCACAGGAATCAGTGGCAGTTCTGTGGGGTAAGAAAATGTGTACTTCACTAATTCTGATACAATTAGTTTTTATTGCTACCGTCCGATGCCCCTTCTACAATGCTACAACTGATATCTGCTTTGATTAATGTATGAGTGAATTTTGTCCTACATAATACAATTATTTATACCTTACCTATTACTCTTCTTCTTCCTTTTTCTTCTTCATTGCTAACAACTTCATTCATACCCCTATGAAATACAAAACAGTCGACATCTACCAATCATACCCATGTAATATAATACGAGAAAATCATGGCAATCAAGTAATTTATCTCAACAAATCTCACATTGAAGTTTATTTTTTGAATACGTTATAATGGATTTTCATCAAGTATCGATCAGTTCTACCATATTTTATGTCAGTTTCATCTCCCTTTTCATAAAATGGTGATACTGATGAAATATGTTTCTTCTAATCATCCGATGGCGATTTATTCTTTGAAACAAATCTATACTCAAAAATGCGAAGGTAACTAACTTACTCATTCATTTGTTTCTCCGTACTGGTGAGTCCTAGGAACTGAAATTTGGCATACAGGTGCTTCTTAGGTCTAAGATGCGCACTAAGAAAGGATTTTCGAATATTCCAACAGGGACGCCCTCCGTGGGGGTAAAAGGGGCACGTTTACATATTAAAAATATCTTTTTATGACTGTATTATCCATACTGCTTTATTTTAGGGGGCTGAAATTTTGTATGTAGGTTTGTTTTATATTGTGAATGAGCAAGAGGTGAGGATTTTTTAAATATTCCACTGAGGACTCCTCCTGGGGATAAAAGGAAAGCGTTTACATATATGAAAATAAACTATTCATCACTGTTTCTCCGTACCGCTATATTTTCGGAGGCTAAAAGTTTGTATGTAGGTTCGTTTTATGTTGTAGATATGTAATAATAAAGTATTCTTGAATTTCCAACTCGACCGCCCTCACTGGGAATGAAAGGGGCGCGTTTAAATACAGAAATTACCTTTTAATGCCCTTAAATTTCCGGTGGGTGAATTTACATTTAATATCAGCATTGCACCTCTGCGGAGCCGGGGTGGTTCGCTAGTAGTACATATCTTGCATCATCCAGATTTCTTTTGAAAAATCATGGGCCTATAATGCCATCATTCAACATTCCACATCATACGTTAACACCTAATATGAAAACTATATTTTAACTACGTAAGTATCAAATACATCAGAGATATTTCACTTAGTAAGTTGAATAATCACTGAACTTTGTGTATTTTCAGTTATTGGAGCGGCAAGGGGGTTGCTTGAGGTTTATGATATTTCTCCGGAACTTCTCATTCCAGTTGATTTCAACTTGAATACATCGGATTTCTTCAAGAAAATTGTTGTGGCTACTCAAATCAGATTACACTATTTTGGATTACTTCCATTAACCATAGATGTTGATCATTTACTTCAGGTAATAATCTAGACCACAAAAATTGATGTGTTCTGAACAATTCTGATAATTTTTCAAATTTCTTCCAGTTTATCACCGATGACCAATTCGTTAGAGGGATAACAGAAACGGTACGACTCGCATCAAAGTTTACTACCGTTTATTTCTACAGATTTTCTTATGTGGGAGACTTAGGCCTGTATCCTTCCCAGAAAAGAGAGTATGAAGGTGGCTTATTTCAATTGATTATCAAAATTGCAAATTCAGCATTCAAATTTATAGGTGTAGGACATGGCGAAGAACTGAATTATTTGTGGAACAGGGAAACAAATATTAAAAATCCATCCCAAGATGATTTAATAACACGGAAGAGGTTAGTTAGATTATGGACAAACTTTGTGAAGATGTCGTAAGTACTGTTTATATTATTCATCCATCATTATTCACATTATGTTTATCAAAGGCATATTTGTGTATGATGATAGAATACCATATTTATTTAGGAATACATTTAGATTTTGTGAATTGCTAAGTGACAAAAGTTGTGATTTGGGAATTCTATATTACTTTTTTTACCTCTGACTAACTCAATTCCCATTATTTTAATTCAGATTAGAGATCGAAAAAAAAAATTGAAAAACCGTTCAGAATTATAGTTCCATAAAACGAATTACTTGTTACAAAATTGTTGCATGTTTATTTTTTAGCTTGGTATTATATTTATTGTGTAACGAAAATTAATAATTTGTCACAATTATATAGACAATGTCAGTCACGTTACACTTTGAATTAACTGTAAAAACAGACATCCTCCCTTAAGAAAACTACATCTTTAAAATCAACAGAAGGTTTTATCCAAAACCAACAAAAATGTATACGAGCTCAAAAAACGGAGATATTTCCTCATAATATACATTTACTAAAAAACAAAATATGGAATTCTAATATGGTTTTTTGGGGTAATAGCAACCAACCATGAAAAATGAAAATTTCCTATGTTTTTTACCACTTTTATTCATAACTAAAGTTACTGCAGTTTCTTCCTATAAGGACATTGAACTTAGATGTGGAAGTTTGAAAATTTCACGAATAAAAGTGGTAAAAAAACGTAGAAAATTTTCATTTCTCATGATGATCTCTTACCACGTAGTAACGGCTACATCCATCAATTTTGGTTCATTATTGAATAATTAGGCTCTTTCAAAAGTTTTATACATTTTACGTGTCTACTTTGAACTGTAATATATTACTGAATACCTGTTCAATTGAATCGAAATTAGCGCCATTTGAATCAGTACACTTTTGCAAGTCAATTATTTTTACCAGCATAAAAATTGTGTGATCGAGATTTGATGAAGTCGACGAAGGCCACTTTTGCCTTGTCCTGATTGGACAAGGTTCTAACGGTGAGAAAGTTATCGAAGTGCTCGAAAAGATGGTAGTCGTTTGGCGAGAGGTCTGGGCAGAATGGTGGGTAAGGCGAAAACTTCGACGCTCAATTCTTTTTTTGGACGGTGATTTGTGGAACGTGCGAATGGGCTTCATCGTGGGGTAGGATTGGACTTCTTCTGTTGACCAGTGCCGGCTGCTGTTGATGCAATTTCCGTCAGCAGTAGCTGACAATGGTTTGTGCTCTACTGTGATAGTTTGGCATATATAGAGTACATTGATATGGAGTTACAAAAACACATGAAATTAAAACCGATAAAACTTTTGAAACGACTTAACAGCATTAGCAGCAAATGAACACAAACATAGTTCATTACAATACAAGTTCATACTTTTTGATCAGTTTTCCATTCATTTTCTTTTTAAACTCTTTCTGATCTGTAAATTTTTCGGCAAATGTTGTTGATTTTTCATAGTGTCTTCTTTTCTGTTGTTTTATGAATCAAAGAACATGGTATAACGGTAATGATATTTTTTAGGGATCCTACTCCAGAAAGTGATGAACTTTTGCAGGACGTTCAGTGGATTCCATCCACACCACTCAATAGTACCTTCCTTGATATCGGAAAAAAATTAATAATCGGAAACGATTTAGAAGATTACAGTATTTCTTGGTGGAACGAGATGTACAAGGAATATGCAATACCCCCCCTCGACACCTATTAGTCAAAAACAAAAGATGTGAAAGGAATAAAAAAGGACAATATGACCAATATCGGAGATAACAGAGTTTAGATATATTACAAAGTGATATTTGTTCTGAGGTGCAACTCGGCAACGCCATTTTCTCAATAAAGTGTAACCATTTTACATTTAATTATATTTCATGTTCATTTCAATTCAATATTCTGGTTTTATGAATATGATATTTGTTTGAACTAGTCAGTTTCAAGTCAATATCTTTATTTTATAATTTTTCAACAAAATGTCGATATCACTCTCTCAGGTTTTTGAGTAAAGGTCTTAATTTTCTGATTTGGTGATCGAAGATTCACAGGGACTTTGTCAATTACTTCCTGAGAATTACTTATCCAATTATGTATTTCAAACCCAGCTTCACCATTGGCCAGCTCGCAATTCTGATATGAATCCTCTAGATTTATATTTATCGGGTCATCTGAAGGATCTTGTTTATAAAACGCCTGTACTAGATGTGAATGACTTGATGAATCGTATAATTGACAATTGCAATGTCATAAGGAATACTTTTTTACGGATTAAAGATAAAGCATAAACACTACAGAAAAATCCTTAAGGCGCTCCAAGAGTGGTGCCTGTGCGAAAATAGTGGTTTACATTGGATTTTTGAACGTGTCACACAATCGATGACAAATCGGTTGCAGTCGTGTATTTTATCAGAAGGTGAACATTTTGATCACTTACTTTGAGGTTGAAAATGTTTATTATTCACTTTTGGTCTTTATTTTATGTTGCCCATGGATAATTTTTGGAAGTGATCGTTTTTTCTCGAAAACGAAGCTTGATATGAAAAAAACACAAGCGAGAAAAAAGTTGTATTTGCAACTGCTTAATCTAAAAAAACTACGAAAATAGTCAGTGGCGAACTTTTTTCCAGTATTTTCGTCTGTGGTGCCCACTGAGAATCCACTGGACGTAATAATTTCAATCACGTTAGGGCCAAATAAGCAAATTTCAACCAAATCGGTGTAAGGATATTTATGATATTTTATAAATACCGTTTTTTTTTCAAACTTCAACTGTATCTCAGAAACGAAGCAACTCCAGATATATGTTCATAGGAATTTTTTTCTTAAAACGACCTAACAAATCACCCTCTTAAGTTTTATACCGCAGTTAGGAAGCGCCCTGTATAGTATTTTACAGTGTGGTCAATAAATAATGGATAATTCCAAACTCACGATAAGCGTGAGTTTGATACTAGTTTAACTTCTATATTACTATTGGAAATATTCTGGAATTATTCTGAATGTGTAAGTTTATTGAGTAACTGTTATTGTATATTTGAGGATAATTACACAAGTTTCACAATTCACTATCAAGACGTCTAGAAATTGAAAATTGTGTAATTATTATCATGGATGGTGTTATTAATTTTCATCAAGTAACTGGTCAGTTCGTTCATATAACTGTATATCTATATCTAACTTTTGTCTTTAAGGATTTTGAATAGTTGCGATTCACATTGTGGAATGGTTGAAATTAATAGTTGTGTCCTTTTTTTATTTAGTTTGGTGATTCATTGAAGTTTCAACTTTCCAATGTGTATATCTCAATTTTTGAAAAATTTCCATTATGAATGTTTCCTTCCAGGAAAATATAGAAATAATTTATTATTTGGATATTGTTCTTGAACACAATGAATATTCGTCATATGACCTCATAGTTAGTTATTGCATTACAATCTTAACCTTAGGTTAGGTTAGACCATGCCAGGTATTTCGTAAATCCATGAAATAGAATCGGAGATGGCAAACAGAGCTCAGGTATTTCAATATCCAATTCAAATTGAAGGTTTACCAATCTATAATCTCTTGTTTTATTCATCTAAATTTTGACGTGGTACATAAGAAATTGTAGAAATCTGCAATCAAAACAAATGAGTCCGTTGGAATTTCAAAATATATAATCGTGTTTGAATTCTTTACAAATTGAATGTCAGCAAATTTCTACAAAGTTGATCGTCCAGTAAATAGTATCACACCATCGAGTTGAATTACATATTGGAATGGACGGTTGGCATAGAAGTTTACTTCTGGAAGCAAAGGGACTGATGGAGGAACCACAAAAACTGAAAAAAAAAGATCATGGCAATGAGGTAAGTGTCTTATTCCGAAATATCGGATGTCCACCTGTAATAAAGCATATGTTAGAAATATTATTTTCGTAAAGTATAAATATCAAATCACATGTGTCTTCATATTTTAAGGGAATTTTTATCAATTTCCAGTAACGACCTTTAGGTCACGTAGGGCTTAGCCACTTGGAATTAATGGCGTCGATGTTTTAAGAACTTTGCTATTCACTATTCAGAAGGGTGGAAAAGATATTGTAAACCCCAAAAAAATAAATGTCAGCAAATTTTAAAAGTGTCTCATAATAAAACAAAATTTAGTTTCTGATAGTTCAAAGTGTCATAGACGAGACTAAACAAACATCGTTGATTCAACGATATGATAAAATTAATGAATCTATCTGAGATAGTCTACATACCAAAGCGCCTGCAAAGCTTATCGAAATAACCTTTGCATTGACATCTATGTATCAGTAGCATGATCGCTATATTAGAAATGACGAGCGAATTGCCGTGTAATTCTTGCCGACTCATCCGCTGGACGACGTTGAAGGTACGAATTTGGGAAATAATTAAGAGCCACTTGATTGGTAGGAATTTTTCTGGGAGAATTTGAATTCCAATCCCTGTCAGAATTTAGCTGGAAAGCTTGAAAAGCGAATTGAGGGAGTGGTGCGCTAACTTCTGAGTGGGTCAGTTGGACCCCCCCTAGGGAGGTTCCTGGGGAGGTTCTTAAGTGACTGAAATACTAGGTATTTCAAGTTACTGTTTCGCGAAGCGACTTCGGTAATAGGGATAAGAATTCGCGATTCATTCGGGTTAGCTGACTAGAGGTAAAAAGTCAGTAGTGTACGAAGTCAGGAGTAGGTCAGTTGAATGTCCTACAGGGTGGAAATTCTCGAGTAGAGTGAAATATGGTTTCGAGAGGTGATCTCGACATTTGGGAGATTATTGGCGTTTCATTTGGCTAGGTGACTTGAGGTAAAAAGTCAGGAGCGTGCGAACTCAGATGTAGGTTGGTTGGACTTCCTACGGAGTTCTGGTAAATTATTTAGAGAATTTGCAAAGAGATTTCGGTATTGGTGATTTTCTTCGCGGTTTATTGCGGTATAGTTGATTGAGGGGACATTTTCGGATTCCTGGTAAGAGTTTGGGACAGTTTTGAGAAAAAGTAGCTTTTATCAGAGACCTCAGGAAAGTCCATCTACGTTTTGTTGGTGAGCGTATCTTAAAAATTATTATTTAGATTGTATATGTTATTGCATGCGTACCTATGTGCTTTCATATTTTCGAATTGGCACCTAAGGTATTGTTGGAAATTTTCATATATCTACAAATCGAGTTCCGTTTTGCATTTTTAGGATTATTAGAAGGTTATAGTGTTTTATGCGCGTTATACAGGGGGAAGCGATTAAGTGGGTCTCTTAATAGTTTCTCATAGTTGTCGTTCATTTTGTTCTTTAGCAGATTTATTAGAAATTAGACAAGGCGTACCTCTGTCCTGAGTGATATTGAGTAGATTTTCAGAGTAATAATCCTGTCATATTTTACAAATTTGTTTGTTTATATATTTTCACTTGGGTAAAATTATATTTTATCTTCCATATAAATCGAACATTTTAAATAATGTTCATTGAAACAGATTCAAACTTCAGTCATTATTTTTGTTTATGTTTATTTTATCGATTTTTAATCCGATTATTCCGACTACTTTATTTATCACTAAAGTACTATTATTTCATTCCCTCAAACCCATAAAAATCCATGCAATTTTTAAGCCATGGTCGAACACACTTTTTACGGACATAACTGGTGACAAAACTAAGCCGTCCTGCTCTGAGGAGATAGAAAGGTAAGGATTTCATCTCTTGACCAAACTACTTAATTCTAAGTCCGTGTGATCAGAACGTATTCCAAACTTTTTCTGATCTGGTGGCAGCAACTTCAGCGCTACCAAACTAATAAATCCTTCGGCTGAACGGCTGAACGATCCCATATACAGGGCGGTGTATTTACTGGTGCGAATATAATTAATTAATTAAGATAATTATAAATCATTAGGAGTGTGAAGGGATTGTTTCAGACCAACGTTCAATAACGGCATACCAGTGAGGATGACAGTGTTCCATACAAGTGAAATTTTACCTCTTTCATATACTGTATTGTGTAGCAATCCTGTGAAATGTATCTGATTCAATTCCATTATGAATGTTTGGAGTACAAACTGAATGTGAAAAAGAGTTTTTGTTTAATTTATTGTTCATATAAAACTAGTTGCTTTTAGATGGATTTTTCTTCCAGTTTGTGCCTGGAAGTTACTTCTTTACAGGATCTACAGATTTTATTTCGAAATTAATTGCTTTTTTCCTCTCTTAGGAAGGTTCCCACTTTTTTTGTATGGAGATGAAGAAGTAGAAAGCCAAAACTTTTTTCTCAAAAACTATTCTCTACTAACAATATACCTCTTATAATTATTAGTCGCTCCCGTAAGTATCATACTTCATATTTTTCAAAAAGTATGCTCAATGAAAACCGAGTTTGAATTGAGAATGAATATACAAAATTCATATTCTTTATTGAACCGAAATGCGATTTTGCCCATAGGTCATAAATTGATATCGCTGACAAAAAATCAACCAGAAAATCTTCCGCCAAATAAAACAGCTTCGTCTTTCATTATGAAGTAGACAAAGGGGTGATGAGCATGGAAGAATCCAGAAGGTGGTGGCGGCAATGAATCTGTGTAGACGTAAACTGAAACAATAATTAAGTATTTTTCCAAACCTATATAAATATCATTCTGTGATGATATAAATATTCGATTATTTACTAAAAATTATGCTGTTAGTAGTGATTCCTATGTAATTACATGCAATTGTAACTCCTGAGAGACATACGTGGAGGCATTGAGGACTCTTTACATGTAAAGTGCTCTTTTTCGAAACAGACACCAAATTTTTGGATTGCGTTTTGAACATTTCGAATCAAATTGTCTGACGATGTGGAAAAGATAAATTAAATCAATGATTGCCGTTTGTGGTAATCAAATCGTAAGGTGTAGTTTATGAAATTACTTTAGATCTCAATCAAGTAACGGCCGAATCAATCTGAAAATATTATGTAGTTGACAACTGAGCAATAATATAGTACGATAATGAACTAGTATGACATATCTATCTACCAGAATATTAGTAACCAACTAAAACCAAAATATATCTCACTGGCAATTCCCATAGACAGTTGCATTACAACTTTCTATAAAAAGCCTGGCAGATATGAATAGTTGGATCTACACATCATCCCATTTTAAAATTGGAACGTTTTTTCTTCTGAATCAGAAACTATTCTACTACATATTTCAAAATTCACATTTTTATTTTTTGAGTAAAAGTAACATCAACACTTTGAATCGAACTAAGGTACTTTTGAAAACTAAAAAAAACTTTTTTCACTTTTCTGCAACTTGTCCATTGGTATATAAAAACAGGTAATTTCCGAAAATGGA
This sequence comes from Leptinotarsa lineolata, assembly GCA_015342045.1. Taxonomy (NCBI): domain Eukaryota; kingdom Metazoa; phylum Arthropoda; class Insecta; order Coleoptera; family Chrysomelidae; genus Leptinotarsa; species Leptinotarsa lineolata. Next base: position 8,850 of record WOGR01000250.1, on the reverse strand, counting down.
AGGAAGCGATGCAGATTCACAGCAAACAAATAAATAGATGAATTTTCCTTTCAGAATATCTTTCTATGAATAGTCATTGAGAACGTGTTACACCAATCAAATTAGTGTGTGGTGATTGGGTAAAGTGCTTGTTTTCGTATTAGAGAGGTTACTTCGACTGTGACATTCATGGATTGAGTCTTTTTACGACCCCACAGATAGTGTCTTCGTAAAAAAAATCGCCCCTATTCCAGGAAATTATCTAAAATTCTAGTTCATTTTCATAAATATTCCATATAATTTGTAATGTTCATTCACATTTTACGTTTGAATTAAAAACGGATTTTATGAACCGGTACTAGTATTTTACAGAAAGTGCTTTTCTCAATGAATTCATCCGTAGAATCTTCCGCCGAATAAAACAACCCCATCTTTCACGACGAAGTAGACAAATGGATGATTAGCATAGAAGTATCCAGAGGGAGGCGGCGGCAGTGATATTGCTGTGACACTTACTGAAAAATACAAATAGGTGTTTTAGAAACAACAAAAATGTATAAATATTATTGATTAGTAGATGAAGAGTAAAATTAGCGTATAAGTGTAGTCAACCTTTTCTCCAAACCTTATTTATAAAAAAGTATAATGACGTATTTTAAGAAATTTCGAACAACAAGTGAAGAAATGTGTCAGATATTTGCAAACTTATTTGATATTTATTCTTAACATTTCGAATTCGATGATTCACTTTGTCTACATCGTAGAGAATAGTAGATCTGAACCTTTTATATTGACAATCAGAAGAACATGATGTTTGAGCTACCAGTCACGATATCAATATTTTTCCAAAATTGCATTGATACGTAGTTATTGGAGATTTTTCATCTTGAGTAATTATATTGTCCCTATCGCAATATGGCAGTAATATAAATTGGTTGCTCTGTTGAGAAGAACTGTCTAGATGAAGCTGAGAAGGGCAATTGGGAAAATGGAAAACGGAGAAGATGAGTAGTCTCTTTTATTGAACGACTAAGTCTTGGAATTACACAAAATGAATTAATGTAATTGAAATTGTGTAGCTTCAACATGAATATAAATATGAATTGAAGTCGATCATCATTTCTACTTATATGCACGAGTTTTAGTGGGCGATTTCTCGACCATATTCTATCTAAAAAATTATTACTATACCTGAGAAGCTAAAAAATCCTTCTGAGTAGTTTTTATTTTATTGCATTCCAGAGCTAAAAAGTTGGATTCATCGTACCGTAAAATAGTGAGAAAATTACTCATATATCAAGCTCCATCTTCCGTTTTAGATGCATCAGTATATAATGGATCGAAGTCGTCGTATTACTCCAGAAGTTGGTTGAATGTTGCATTGATCATCCTGGGATTTGTATTATTTTTGTCAAATTGTAGCAGTCCATATTCAATGTTGGTTCGAGGGCCGGTAACGCAATGACATAAAAGTAAGCTCATTAGGGAATTTCTTTGGAATCAATCAATGATTTCTGATTACTCTTAATGAAAGTTTCGATTCTGGACGTGGGTGATCGCAGATCAATAAATTCTCCCACCGATATAGTTGTTTTGAATGTTTTTCCTTCCATAGCTTCATCTAGATATCATGAAATATTTGCCAATTCAGCATGAACATTTGTCAACCGAAGAAACTTTTCTGTTTGCAATGAGTTGCAAAAAATTGATGCCTTATCAATGTAGATATTGTTAATTTCACACAATGATAATCTCAATATTAAAAACGTAATAGTTTTGTGAAGTATTTATTTTCTTTAAATGATGCCTATGAAACCAACTACATCATACAGATTGGAAAAGTGAAAAAAAAACAATTGATTCGTGAGTTTACCACTAGGTTGTGAGAGATTCAGTTATATATTAACTCTAATACATATTATTTCTTATAAAAACTTGATAACTCCCAAAAAAATCACATTTCCGCTGAGCCGTATGAAGAAGAAAAAAGGATGATCAACATGAAATGATTCTGGTGGAAATCTATAAAAATGTCCTCTCTTTGGGTGAATCTTGACTGAAAGTAAAAACAAAGTATGATTATGAAGTAACAGTTTCAGGTCGCCTAGAAAGAAAAAATTTATGAACTAACGGCTTATTTCTATACACTATTTTCTCCCAAAGGGAATTTTACCAGTTCAAATCATCAATATTTAAGTAAAGAAATGAGGAATTGTCATAATTCATAATAATAGAAAAAGTAAAACTCATTCTATCTCATTTCACTATCAACCTACGAAAACCAACAATTCGTTTTTGATACGTGAATTATTGGAAATAAGAGTACTGGGTTGATATGTGAAAATTTATTCATTTTCAATTACAAAATTTCATATACAGAGGTATTTTTCTTGTTGAAGCACTATAAAAGTCATTCGTGAATGATTCAACGTTTATATGAGCCAATAAATAAAATTATTCCACGGTGTTGAATCAAATACAAAAATGGACGATCAGCATAAAACGGAATGGGTTCGAATTGCCACCCCCGTTCGGATCTGATTTCTATCAAGTCTGAAAACACAAAAAAAAATTGGGAAATTGAAAATAAATTTGAAATCTGAATTCCTTTTAAAATTAACTGAAATCGTCGTGTTTTTCCCAACGTTGACGGCATGAAATGGTTATAGTCAAGCATTCGAATGTGTTAACCGTGAGTAAATAGTAGAATTGTTAGATTTGCATGGTTTAAGGGTAGTTCAATCAAAATGGGTTGAATCATTTTCAGAGGTTCAGATAATGATAAGATTTCAGCGATATTGACCAAATCATATATTTTATGGGAAAAAGGTTTTGGCTTTCTACTTCTCCATCTTGATACAAAAGAATATCGGCGTCTTCCAAAGAAATGAAGAAAGCAATCGATTTCTTATATACAGACCACCTGATCTTCGATGTTTTCCCACTATCTTTTATATCTATCCTATATTATCATCATTATTATTATTATAAATGTTGTCTGAAAGTGAAAACAAAATCTAATTACGAAATAATAGTTTCAGGTCGCCTAAGAAGAGAAAATAAATGAATTCACTACTGATTTCTGTATACTATTTTCTCCCAAATGAAATGTTATGAGTTAAAATTATCAATATTCAAGTAAAGAAATGAAAAGTTGTCATAATTCATAATAATAGAAAAAGCAAAGCTCCTACTCTCTCATTTTACTCCCAACCTGCGAAAACCATCAATTCATTTTCGATAAGTGAATTATTGGAAATAAGAGTACTGGGTTGAGATGAGAAAATTTATTCATTTTCAATTACAAAATTTTACATACAGAGGTACCTTTCTTGTTGAAGTACTATAAAAGTCATTCGTGAATGATTCAAGGTTTATATGAGCCAACAATTAAAATTATTCCATGGTGTTGAATCAAATACAAAAAGGGACGATCAGCATAAAAAATAACGGGTTCGAGTTGATAGCCCCGTTCGGATCTGAATACTATCACGTCTGAAAACACAAAAAAATTAACAATTGTGAAATTGACAATAAATTTGAAATCTGAATTCCTTTGAAAATTCGTCGTGTTATTCCCAACGTTGATGGGATGAAATGGTTATAGTCAAGCGTTCCAATGTGTTAACCGTGAGTAAATAGTAGAATTGTTAGATTTGCATGGTTTAAGGGTAGTTCAATTAAAATGGGTTGAATCATTTTTAGAGGTTCAGATAGTTGATAAGATTTTAGCGATATTGAATATTACTATCATTGAAGTCCAAAATGAAAACAAGCATTTGACGAATCTAAAAGAAAAATAATCAATACTGACTCAGTGCTACGACCGAATCATATATTTTATGGGAAAAAAGGTTTTGGCTTTCTACTTCTCCATCTTGATACAAAAGAATGTCGGCATCTTCCAAAGAAATGAAGAAAGCAATCGATTTCTTATATACAGACCACCTGATCTTCGATGTTTTCCCACTATTTTTTATATCTATCCTATATTTTTATCAATATTATTATTATAAATCTGAACAGGTCACGAACACTTTTAGTTTGCGTAACGCAGTAAAGTAGATCACTTCGACCATTGTAGCATAGTCTTCGATAATGTCTGCCGCAGTTGTAGATGAAACGACATGCTACGGCTAAGAAATTCGAAAACACCATATGATTTGTAAGACACCGGCCGCGAAAGCCTACATACAATGATCAATAAACTAAAAATGCTTTGCCATGAAAATCAATTTTCAAATGAGATTTGGAACTAACAAAGATGTGTTCGTTCCCATTTTTAAATGGATCCAAGTCATCAGCAAAACGTTTGGAGATAATTTTCAATGAAAAGGCTTTCTCTTATTTTTGAACGGCTTCGTTGAGTTGGATGTCATAGAGAATGTTTAAATGCTCAAAAGCTGAAGTTGATATGAATTAATTTTGGAACCATATTCCAACATAATTTTTTTGTGAAAACAAACTATATGCAAAACATTAGGCAAAAACGGCAATTATTTGCTCAGTTAAATTTTTTTTGAGAACAGGTATATTATTTATCATAGATTATGTGTTTTACTAGGTCGATGTAATTTTAACAATATCATATGTATTTTTGGAACTTTAAAATTCTTAAATTCGAAATATTGAATTATTACTAAACAATCGCGTTAAGAACATTGTTAACAGCCAATATTTTTTGCATTTTATTTTCCCACTTATTACATTTTACTTCATTGTCTGTGACAAAGTGGCCCCCTTGCAGCAATTGAAAGAAAATATTCCAAAAATATTCAAATCATCTCGAACGTTCTCTCTTAAAGTGGCAATCTCACCCCAGTCTCACCTAATTAGAACGAATACTTTTACCAGATAACTTGTTTGAAATATACTTCAAAAATCAAGGCAACATTTTGGTTACAGTTGAAATTGTATAAAAATGTTGAAGTTATATTTCACTCATATCATGGTAAGATTTTCAAATGAGTGTTTTCTATTTTCCAAAATAGGATCCTTTATTATCAAAATATCCATCAATATAGCAATAATTTCGAAATCAACTTTAACAAATAAGATGATTGGATAGTAAGATGTTACACAAACTCCCACAAATCTTGCTTATTAGTTTCTGGAATGCTTGTGTGAGATGGTGTTTCACTTTCAAGTTATTAACCAAAGAAACTCAATATCTCAATAATCTACGATAATTTTTCGAATATAATGATACCTTTTTCACGTTTAGGTTAGAGGTTATCTAAATGAATGAGGATGATAATATTGTGGGTGTCGTTTCATTATTTGCAGTTCAGGCATTGTGAATTTCGTGCTCTAATTTTTCTTTTGCTTGTGCAAGTTGTTGAAATTGCTTCAAAAATGTTGCAGTTCCTCTTGTTAGGATACTTTTCTTGAGTTTTGTTCTCAGATTCTGATTGGCCCAGGTCAGTACAATATTAGTCCTAGGTATAGGTACGATCGGTAGGTACATATGGGACATACAGAATTCAGAAGACGAACACAGCTACATTTTATTGTCGATAATAATTACAGGAAGTAGTATAATTGAGAGGTTTGAAATATTTCATCCACCAACTTCGTAAAGTCTGCAGAGAAAAATTGAAATGCGGATTCCAAAATCAGATTTTTGAATGCTGGGCAAGATTTCACGCAAAAAAACAAACATTTTCAGAAAATGAAATTTCTTTCGCTGATTAGATGGATCACAGAAATTCCGGAAAGTCTTTTTTTGAAATTTTGTGTATGTTCATATTCAAAATAATGGAAAATTAATGAATTTCTGGATTTCTATATTGGTTAGTTTTATTGCTTTAACAAACGATTTTGTCAAGAAAGTTTCTGAACGCTACAAACTACTAACTATATTTCAATCTAGTGAGTCTACTAACAGAATAGAATATACTGGAAAATTATGGAAAATCAGAACATGTTCTTTTGAAAGTATTCAAACAAAGCGCCCTGAAAACAGTATAAGTCCATCCTTGGCAATGAAATAAGAAAAGGGTTGATGTGCATGGAAAGATTTTGGAGGTTGCAGGTAGATTGCAGATAATTTATTAACTGCCACAACTGAAAATAAAAAGAAATGTGTCAATTACCTTTCCAAGAAATATTAACTCATTTGAAAGGTTATCGATTTTTTTAACCCTTTCCACTTTTTGGAATTTAATGCAGCGGATAACAAAAAAGACATTTTGACTATATTATCGGTATTTAGGTTGACTCATGTGACCTTCTACGTAAGTAACGACTAATAATTTTACCCGTGTCTAGGTGAGAAGTAATTGAAAAATTTTCAACATTATGAAAGAAAATCATATCCACCCAACAGTAAATGAATATGTACAATTACCAGAGTTCAGTTAAAAACTACATATTCAGAAGAGAAAAAGAATTCAATTCTATTTGCTCATTCAGTATATTTTCAGAAATGATTTACAAGGAAGATTCTCACACTTTTTTATATCAAGATGGAGTAGTAGAAAGCCAAAAAATGAAACTTTCTATATATTTATACCATTTGTATTTGTAACTATCGTTTGTGCAGTTTTGTCCTAATCAATCCAACACTGAAATTTTGGTGTCGTCAATGAATTCTCCTACCAATATCTTTGTTTTGAATGTTTTTTCTTCGATAGTTTTCTCTAGATTGAAATATTTTCTGATTCAACATGAAAATTTGTCAACCGAACAAAATTTCCTGTATAGATGCTATCGATTTCTCACATTGACATTCTCAATGGAAACGTAATAGTTTTGTGAAGTATTTATTTCCTTAAAATGATGACTACAAAATTAACTACATTACACAGATTGGAATAGTGAAAAAAAACAACTAATTCTTGAGTTTACTAATAGGTTGTGAGAACTTCAGTTATACATATATCATTTCTTATAAAAATTTGGTAGCTCCTAAGAATATCACATTTCCGCTGAGTCGTATGAAGAAGAAGAAAGAATGATCAACATGAAATGATTTTGGTGGGAATCTACTGAAATGTCCTTTCCTTTGGTAAATGTTGTCTGAAAGTGAAAACAAAATCTGATTACGAAGTAATAGTTTCAGGTCGCCTAAGAAGAGAAAATAATTGAATTCACTATTGATTTCTGTATACTATTTTCTCCCAAATGAAATGTTATGAGTTAAAATTATCAATATTCAAGAAAAGAAATGAAAAGTTGTCATAATTCACAATAATAGAAAAATTAAAACACCTACTCTCTCATTTTACTCCCAACCTGCGAAAACCATCAATTTATTTTTGATAAGTGAATTATTGGAAAAAAGAGTACTGGGTTGAGATGTGAAAATTTATTCATTGTCAATTACAAAATTTTACATATAGAGGTACCTTTCTTGTTGAAGTACTATAAAAGTCATTCGTGAATGATTCATGGTTTATATGAGCCAACAATTAAAATTATTCCATGGTGTTGAATCAAATAAAAAAAGGGACGATCAGCATAAAACATAACGGGTTCGAATTGATAGGCCCCTTCGGAATTGTATTGTATCAAGACTGGAAAAAATATTCAAAGTTTCACAAATTGGAAAACTAAAAATAAATTCGAAATCTGAAATCCCTTAAAAATTAATTGAAATCGTCCTGGTATTAGCGATGTTGATGGCATGAATTGGTTATTCTGCTGCGTTCCTTAGTTGAATCCTCTAATAATATTTCATGCCATGGATACTTTTATTCGCGTTTTAGTATGCCCAAACTTTGATTAAATCATGCTTTCCTTATTATCCAAATGCAAAACTTTTGTGCATCTATCTGTTTAAAGTTGGTCGTATGTTTAAAGCGCAGTGGAATGTGCAAAGTGAATAAATGCGTGAGGAATGGTGGCGTGAATAAATGAAACATGTGTAGTCAGGTTACTGTATATAGAACTCAGGAAATCGTATCGTCCCCAAAGCAACGTTTTATGGAAATATGATTGATGTCCATCATTCACAAAACGAAAATGAGAGGGGTGAAATGAATCATTGGAGGAACGTGGGTATTCTAAAGTGCAGTATATATTCATATTTTTCGATATTTAACCTATCTTCCTTATGCAATGTCAAGCGTATTTTGATGCTTGGTTCCGACACCGAAAGACCCACAACTAGAAGATATTCGGTGTACTCTTGAAGTACTCAATGGATTCCTGGGGTCTTTAACTGATCAGATTTTATGTTTTGTTTTTGTGGGTTTCAAGATAACTCTATGTTTTTAGAAGATTTTTTTTCTTTTATTTTCTAAGAGACAAAATATTAAATTGGAGTAGTCAAGAAAAATCTTAACGGTCATGCTAATTGGCAAAATTGCCGCTACTGGTCAACGAAACTGGATGAGAGAAGAACAAACGCAATACTTTCAAAAGGTAAATGTTTAGACAGGGATTGTAGTAAACCATATCACTGGTCCCTTTTTCATTGAGGACAACTTGAATGACCATAATTATACGGCACTATGTACTTCAAAATGATGTCATTCCAAGTTTGGCAAATTTTTATCCTGATCCAAGAAACCCTCAAGTTCCAGTGAATACGGTATGGTTTCAGCAGGATGGAGCACCACATTACCAAGTTTATGTCCGGCAATACCTCGATTCAACATTTTCCAATCGGTGGATAGGGAGACGAGGATCGATTGAAAGGCCATCGCGATCACCTGATCTCTCATCATTAGATTTCTTTTTATGGGGATATGTGAAGGGCAATGTGTACAAAACTGAACCTTCAGATTTGAATGATTCAAAAGACCAATCAAATAGATCGTGTCTGAAGAGGAGTTGCCAAGTGTATTGGTTTTTAATATCCAATCACAGATCTGATGATCCAATTTGACAGACGCCATTTTTGTTGTTATTGTTGTCAACTCGGTG
>WOGR01000249.1:0-28921 GCA_015342045.1 Leptinotarsa lineolata | reverse complement strand
TTTCCTCGAAACAAAACTTGAGATGTAGATTTTTATATACATTGAAATATACTCTCTGTGTTTCAATATTCAAATGCATCCGAATCTTATTCACTGATATCTCTTTTTCGCCTTGTTCACCATCGCTATTGGAATCATAACACTGGAAAAAGTCTGCGTTGTTATCACACTTGTTATAATTATTAGTACTTGTCCAAGGACGCCACATTTTAAACAGATAACAAAAATTTTAAGTAATTATAACTGTGCCAATATCGAATTCGATCACTTAAATCGCGATCAGTTCCCGAACTGAAAATTGATGAGACGACGCACGATAACCATACGTGCATTCACCGATTCCTATTCGCCGCAGTAACATAATTTCAAATTTGATTTTACGACTCTTCAGCCAATCATAAAACTCGGTTAGTAACAAGTCTCCAATACGAATCGCCAATTCTAGAATCCACGTGGTCTAGTTGGCAGGCGGTCCATTTTTCTTTGTTTTTTTTTTGGCGTTTGAGAAAGCTGACACTCTTAAAGAGTGCACAATATCAGTTACTGGGACTATACCTGTAATATGTATTTCAACCACACTTCAATAAAAGCTTGTTTTCAAAAATATCATTTTACTATCACTCTATTCAGAATGAAATAGATAGATCCATCAATTCCCAGACTGCACCAAAAAACTGTGCCATGTATTTCCTTTCTATTTAAAACTTCGTAAACAGTTTTTATTCCGAGCAAGAAGTAGCATTCACCACGCACCTTGGCTTTATTTTTTTTTTCGATCTATTCAGGTAAACATCTGCCGCTTATCTAATACTTTTGACTGCACCTGGTCAATGGTCATCATCGTAACTCTTTACCTCTCCTACTAGATACTAAAAAGTGTATCCAGTGTTGCCAATTCAACACAGTTTTCTTGCGGAGGTTGATGTCGAAAATCCACAACATCCTGTCGAATGTCATAAACTTGAAAAAGTACTCTTTGGTTCTTTCATGGCCGCTGTCAACAGATTATTTGCTGTTGTTGGATTTATTGGACATGCTTTGTCTGAAACTACGTTATACATTATCAGACGAAATTCGACTTTTTTCGAAAAACATATATAGCATAGATCGATCCGTATTTGATATACATAACATGAAACGATAGAAGTGGTAGTTTGGTGATTCTGTTTGGACCGTTGGTTTCACCAAAAGTTTAAGATCATTGGTGTAAATTTTTTACAACGTTTTGTAATGACACAGTCTTTCAAGTTTTTCTTAAATTCCAAATTCATTCAACCTGAATACACAATTTCACTATTTGAAATGTTCAAACTGAGAATTATTAACAAATACTAATGAAAATAACTAAAACAAGAACTCACAGAGGAAAATTTCTTGTTTAAGTACACCATATTGTTCTAAATTTCATCACCTAGTTAATGCTGAAGTTGTTTATGTACATGTCAAAATTATTCTGAAATATTAAATATCAGCTCAGTTTTGTCATGGAGTTTTTTATTTTTTCTGTTTGAACACGAGTTATTATTTAGTTCATTATAAATGTTCCATAAAAACGGTCTTTAAAGTTATATTTTTATTGACTTTCAATTTTCAAACTAATTGTTGAATAAAATAACTGAAATGGAAATATTTCTGAATACTTTTTCATGGTTATTTCTTGTTATGACCAACTTCATTCACATCGTAATTGCCACATTTCTGGCTGGTTGATTAATACATTATTTTTCATGACATTCCTTTAAGAATTTATTAAAGTAATTGTTAGGAGTTAGCTCTAGGGCATAAATCCCTTAAGGCGTCTATAACGAATTTTATTTTTTTTCTCTGATGTCATATAGTTTTTCCTGTATTTTACTGGCCTATATATTCTATACTGATTGAGTTTTTGGAATCCCATTATCTTTATTAGTTTGAATTTTTCGAAACTTTAACGTAATTTCTTCAGGACTCTTCATGAAAAATTGAACAAAGCGACCGATTTTGAAAGTATTACACTTTTGGGGCACTCCGACCTGAAGCTGATCCACTGAGACAAGGTGATAGGGTGTAAAACAGGCATAAAGTCCGCAAAGCGCAACAAATTCGCAAAGATTCTGAAAATACCCAGATTTTGTGCTTTGTTGGCAACACTGAATGCACCAGACCAGCAACAGATCCATAAATCCAACGAACATTTCGAATTTGATGCTTATGAAACAAAACAAAAGGTTAATCTGATTGAACTGAATGAATATCCTCGTCAAAACTGAATTGTATGGTACGTGTCCAGATAACAGAAAGGGAAACAGGCATTTAAATATCGTGTCGTGGTATAATATTGTTTTGGTTTTGTGGAGCTGTAAAATGACACATTTTTTCATGCGACCGTGCTTTTATGTGAAAGTGTAAACAAACATAAGCTGTATTTTTTCGACATTTTATAAACCATAATAAAACTTTTTTTAATGTATTTTGGTTTGAATAAATTACATTTATAAAATAAAAGTTAGACCTACAGGGTACTTCAATGATATATGTGTGAAACATTGAAATTCAGCAAGAGACAAGAGTGTTCAAACACAAAATGAGCAATTTACTGTTTTAGTAAAAGTCACCAGTGACGTGGTAAAAAATATCAGCTGGGTTGGAAGGGTTCGGAGTTACGGGAACAACCTTTATTCGTTTTCTCAAAACCACGAATGAACTTGAACATTGATCAAAGTGTCAATTACGTAAACGTTTCGAAAGTGGACCACACTTCTTACTTACACATTACTCTGGGAATAATGAATAAGAAAGTCGCATATAGAATATCTTGGGAAAAAAAGAAATTTTTTTGGCTTTAACTTCTCTATCTTTACACAACGAATTGTGGGAAACTTCCAAATAAAGAAATGAAAAAATAAAATTCTGAATATAAACTCTTTATAAAGATATGTACATCATGCATATGCGTTACTTTCAGATGTAAATTGGGAAAAAGCTCTCTCAAAACATTGAATTTCACGATGAAGTACTTTCGGAACAATTATTTTTATATGAACATTACATTTTTTCCTATTCAGTGTGTACTCCAAAAATTCGTTATGGAACTGAATAAGATATCATTCATAAGAAGGCTACACAATACAGTATATGAATGGCGGAATTTCGGAATAAGACACTTATTACCGCATCATCACCTATGATGATATAAGATGTCATTCATAACATTACGACTTTATGTTACGGATGAAAACAAAAACTTCCAGTTGTCAGTTGCCTAGGCTTTCCAGAGGGGTTTGAAGTATATATATGTTATCTATCATTGACAATTGGTTACGAGTGAAGTGAAGAATTATCTGCTACCAGAGTCTGAATTTTCCCACTCCAAGGTTGAAAGGCCATAGTTCATTTTCCTCAGTCTAGTGAAGACCTGATCAGCGCTCAGTGTACGACTGACTATCTTCGTCGGGTAGGTGAGCAATATAAATGTGTGGCTTGGGAAGTAGGTCTCTTGTTTTAGGAAGATGCCTTCTCATAGTGGCAGCTTGCTTATTGCATACACCAAACAGAAGAAGCTATCCTGATTCCCTCAGGTAACCTGTGGCTATCCAAGCCAGAATGTGCAGCTCTGGAATTGTAGCTATGGACTATCTCCAGGAATATCCAGACTGGAAAACTCAAGAGATTTCAGTTGACCTGTCGATATTGAGTTTGTTAGATGTACAAGGTGCACCTATCTTCTTAGGTTTGTTAACTGGTTCAATAGTGGTAAAAATGAGAAGCTCTTGCTCCTGATCCTTTATCTTGAAGATTTCATTAGTAAGTCTGAATGGACTCAGAGTCATTCATCATTTTGGCAGCGATACACATACTTTAGGATGAAACCATCATTCAGGGGGACTCTTGCATCCAAGCCAGCCCCATTGCAGAGGGGATGCTGACCACAAGGTCAAATAAGGATCGAATATTTTGGGAAAGAAACATATCCAGTTGCTTTAGATTTCCTAGGCTCATTCAAAAGGATAAAAAAGTCCCAGAGTTCTCTATCGGAACAAGCCTGAAATTCTGTTGACAAAATTTAAAGAAATGGAGAGAAAATTGATTGACGTGTTATCTGATATATGTATAACATGTAATACAATTTCACCCAAATTGAAATTATGCAATCCAGTGAATTTTATGTGTTACACTGTCGATAATTTTTGAAAGAGATTGATGAAAGTTTTTGAGCCTTCAAACAATCTTGAGTTGCATGTGATGCTTTGTCACAAAATGAGCGATGGATTTTTTCACCACAAATCCACACCACAAATTTATCAAAAAAATACTTCAGTATACCCCTTGTAAGAGTTGAAAATTATTACACTCAAGTTTAAAAAAATATTCGGTGTGAAATTTGCTATTCACAACTATAGGCACGTAATATACTATTTTATGATTTTTTAATGACGGTGTTCATTTGTTCATGGTATCATTTATGACCCCTGAGCTTGCGACTCTTTCATTACAGGAGAAATCTTTGCCCCTTTCAACGCCATTCGACACAAGCACAATCCTCAACAACAAAAACACGGGCAAAATGTCAATATAATATATTTTTGAAGGATATAAAACTCCCGAGGCGTTTTCAGCCTCAAATCTTGATTTACGACCACTTAAGTCAAAGCGGCCGTGAGTGCCTTCCCTTACCTTTGGTAACCTCAGACATCTGCCAGCTGCTCTTCGTGGCCTACCTCGAGAACGGAGGAGTTTCAATTCTTCTCGCACTCCGATCTTGCTCTCCGATATTGACCACTGCGAGAAGAGACCGCGGTTTTTGAATTCTTCGATCGGTGGGACGCGATTTTTCAGTGATACGTGCTGTTGTTAGTGGTGTTTTTTGTGTTTTAACTGTCGATTTGGTAAGTGGATTAGTCTCCAACTATCTAATTGATTATTTGTTGCTGATTTTTGGGGTTTCTAACCTTTCACAGACTGAAAAATTAACGGAACCGAATCAACCAACTGATTATTTCTTAATGTTTTTCTGGGTTTTTAACCTACTACAGTCTGAAAAATGAACTTAACCAAATCAATAGATAATTTCCTATATTATAATGAAGGCCAATCTGATAAGTTCCACCCGAAATTAAATTATCAATGGTAAAATAAGATTGATAATATTTAGCTTTCTTGAAGATGGTTCACGTTTCGGTAAATAATCTTTTTTTCTTTCTCAAAACCCAGAAAATCAGTTTCATGACAGACCATTGAACAACTAGTTACGATATTTTTTTATCAACCCAAAACTTCGGGTTTCCAACTGACGAAATTCAATACAAGATTTGAACCCCTATTTTCCCCCTTGGAAGTGGAAATTCCTAATTCCCTTTCTTGATGCTTATTTACGCTATACAAAGAACCCACCTGCATATTTCAAGATTCTAGGTTCAGTAGCTTCGGCTGTACGTTGAAATTAGAGTGTGAGTCAATCTATAGGTACCCACTTTTTTACTTTTAAAATACAGTAACTAAAAAAATTTGCCAACCGCACTCAGTAATGAATAGCTTCGAGAATCGAATTATGTTACATAAATTCATCTTCATCTGAGAAACTATACAATGAACTTCAACTTTTTGACATAACACAAACATACTTTTTTAGTGTAGGTCTTTGTATGTTCAAACGTCATACACCAATCGATATTTCTTCAAGTCGATATAACACCAGGACTAATAACTTATGTCATGTTCCTCACATGAAAAAAACAATAGGGCAAAGAAGTTTAACTTATCTGGGATCAGTTATTGAAAATTCATTACCACAAAACATTTCAACTCTGGAATCTTTGAAAAAGTTCAAATTTTCGTTAAAAAATTATGTATTGGCAAATAGAAGTACTGTGAAAAATTCAATTGATACAAAAAATAATTGAGAAATGAACCTTGTAATGTGTATTTCATATATAATAACAGTATAATTAAATATAATAACAGTTATATTTTATACATTTGACTTATCTCTTATAAATTCAACTTATCGCTTATCATTTCAACTTTTTGAATAAAGTGTGTTCTATTTTAACAAAAGAATTATTATAACAGTTTAATCAATGAATGTATATACAATGTAAATAAATATATTTTGATATTTATTACTCTCTTGTTGATACTTCCATTTGTTATTATCATTTTTATATTATTTGAACTATAATATGTCTGTTTTCGATATTTTCGTGCCTATATTCATATACTCTGTAAGTTCTGAGTTGCTATTCCACCAACACGTCTATATTGTGAAATATCTGATTATGATGTTCGATTATGTTCTCTCACATACAGTGCTCAGAAACTACTCTGGAGTTTCTGGCACTCGTGAGTATATTGCTAACGTTTGGCTGACCTGTTACTTGTCAAATAAAAGTTATTATTATCATAAATAAATTTCGCAAAACTAACACAACCCTCAACGACGTCTGCCCTCACGCGTCTGCCCGCATTCGAATCGCGTTTTCGGCGATGGCGCTTCATTGCTTAAACCGCCCCTCCACCCCCACGCATCGTTCCCGTCGTTTTACAGTAGACGCGACGCATAATGCGTTGCGTCAAGTTAGTAACTTTTATACGATTGGTCCAAATTACTTAGTGTAAAAGACAAAGTTTATCTATATTAGATACTTAAAACGACAATTGTATCATATTTTATACGAATTTGACAGATATTCTAAAATGTGTAGAGTGTAAAAAGTATATACTTCTATTGTATTTATGGCTCAGTATTTTGCATATAGTGGCTACCACATAAAAGGTAGATATATGCTATCGCGGACTTTAATTTAGAGCTATTTGAGATAAACAATCTTACGGTACTTTATCTTCATGTAACTCCAACGGTATATGCGGCGCACGCCAAGATTTCTCTCAGGGAGCATAAATTTTTCCGAATAACTTATGAATATATTATGACCAAAATTACACAAAACCTTTGTAAATTGTAGCCTATATGTTATTCTGATGTGTAAGCTGTGTAAGTCCTGAAAACCTCAACTTTTGAACAACAGATTGCTATAATTTAAAAAAAATGATAGCTTTGGTACCCATCTTCATTGAATCATTTCAAAGAGAAAAGTGGTGTGTTACCTATTAATTTTCCTAAAAAATGAAAAATATTTTTGTAATCCTCATTTTTTTGGAGCAGATCAGACTATACCTACTTACGTTCACGAAAATTTTGTGTTAACTTTCCAAAATATTTTGTTATTATTTCAATTTAATAATTTTACCTTTTGAAAATTATTATCTCAGGTAAATTTTTGTTTGAAGTTACCTACATAAATTTATTTTGGCAAGATACAAATGAATGGATTATTTTTTTTGTCAAAACCCAACGTCAAACGAAAAACATAATAAAATGGGATTTACTCAGAAACTAATGAGGAATTCAAAAATAACTTTATTTGTAGAAACAGTGGCGTATCTTTTTCGTAAAATGGTATCATAAACAAAATATCACAGTGAGGTGGAATTCAATATGGTTGCTATCCCATGAAACGTTCGCTATTCTGCGAGGGATATTATTCATAAAAAAAAATTATTTGATGTTAAGATGTTTAAAATACATTTCTGTTATCCAAACCTCGCTCATATTCCGCTTTGGGCTAACAAGTATGGGTAAATTCTCAGCCACTAATTACACTATTTATTCATTAGCAAAATATTAGATTTACTGAAATGACGTATGTCTAGTGCCTCAGGGATCTCGAGCTAGTGCCAAAGTGAATTTGACAATATCCTTTACCATATATTGTACAATACAATAAATGTGCCATGAGTTGAGTTGTATTAACCTTTTTATAAGTTTTCGAAGCATGAAGTCGAACAATACTGACACAGTCAGTGCTTGGCAGTAGATTTTTTGCCAGAAAAATAGTAGATTGATGCAAAGGAATACTTGAAAATATATTTTAAAGAAACCTTTCACAAACATGGTGTTCTCCACTAACTACGTCAGTCAATAATTATTGTAGAAACCAAATTGAGTCATATGTAGACTATCTCTTAAACAGTAGAACAACAGTTCCGAAACAAGAAATCTACAAAAACAGTAGATCTACAAAAACAGTAGACCTGGTAATATTGAACAGGACGCTCCTCTCGTACGATTTCTTCTTCATCTGCAGTGGATTGACTCGCGAATATACTGAAACCTCATTGCATTACGGCTTCTTTTTCTATTTTTTCAAATGTTTCGAAAGCTATTCTGCTATTCTCGGCAGAGACAAATCAAATATATCGTTCTTGAATCATAAATAGTGTAACCAACACTTATTAGATGTATTACATTTATTAAGATATTAATTGGAATATGCACAAACATTATTGAGATTACTTATTGAATATCTTCATTACTCTATTTTTTGATAATTTGATTTTCTACCATCTGAAAAAGTAATAAGAAATATATACAAGTGTTAAAAAGACACCTAGAAAATTTATTGAAGTCTACTAAGCATAGTTTTCTCTAATGCGTAATACGCGTATATCCGAAACCAAAAATACTTCAATAATACATTTCTGACTATATTCATATCTAACAATAGCTATTCAATTCGTAATTTTCTAACGCACCATTCTGAAATTCCAGTTTGTTTCCACTAATTACAGTTTAAAAAATTGGAAAACAAATACACTCAACCAAAACCAACCCTTCCGTTCTCTGCATTATCTCTAGATCTGAGAACTCCAAACCATTAGAAATTCCATCAGGAGTATTCGACCATACATTAATTGTTCAGATGGCTACAGGAGCGGCTCAAGGATATAGAGTATACTATCGTGAAATAAATAGGATCCAAATCGACTTTTTGTTTCTGGATTTGAAAAACCTGAAAAACTGATGATGTTGTAGATAATGTAGAAAATGTTATTTTGTATACCAGAATATTATTTAACTAATAACAACTGTGAAGCTATCTTGGGTAGAAAATTTATTTCCAATTTCAGTAGAGAATAACTCAAATTTCTTACTGTTTACGGAGTGTCTCAAGGTTCAATACTTGGCCCTCTGCTTTATCTAATTCATACTATTAATATCTCACATACAACTAAATATTGTAAAATTCAAGCATTTGCAGATAACACAGTATTACTTGCACTAGCATCGATATCCCAATATAACAAGTGAACGAAGATCTTGAATCTATATATTTCATATCCATCAGCACAACCTCAAGCTGAACACTATGAAATCTCATGTTATGTATTTTGGAATCGAAAGCACATACAATATGTCAAAGAGCACATGGAGGTGAAAATTGAAGATGTTATTCTTGAACCGGTTTACGCAATAAGAAACAAGTGTTACATTTGATGATGATCTTGAATTTAGTTAACATGTGTTGACTACTCTTGCAGTCCAAAACTCTTGCTATTGTGTCATATCAGGAATCCGTCAATTCGGCATTTATCAAACGTATTTGCTACCCTTCATTGGGCATTTATGTCATTATGGAGAAATTATGACTTTTGCAATATCGTATACACAATATGCAGCTCAAAAACACCTCCACCATTGAAACCAACACCACTGTAAAGACACGCCCGAAGAAGCCATTGTATGGCAAAACAAGTGTGTTTTTATGAAATTATTCAGTGAAAATCTAACAATAAATTTTTTTGTGAATACCTCTGTCATTATTCGACAGAAATGTTCCTTGAACTTCAGTTCCAATCATAATCTACACATTACTAGTCATTCTTAACTTTTTTCAAAAGAAGTCTTTCTCATTACAAGCTGTTTATCGCCATAAAATCATTCAAAATCTATTTTGGAAAACAAACTTGAAGATATGGTAGGTAGATAAATTCGTGCTCCTGTCAAATTCCAAACTCTTCATTCTCTTTTTTCATCATTCATAATTTACGTAGCTTCTTTCCAAGATATTATTTTTGGTAGTTATTAGGTTAAGTGTAACAGTTGCTTAAGCTAAAATTCGCCCAATATGTATTGTTTTTCGAAATGAAGTCGATATTATTATGAAAAATTGGTCTGTAGCCGCCCCTGAACCGGCGTACATGCAGAATAACGCAACCAAAATCGCATGTTCGCGAAAATTTATGTCCCAGGTCGCCATGTACATTATTTCGGTTTATCGTGTAGAATATCAAATTCACAATTACCGTAAATGTAAGGTTGTAATCAGAGGGTTCCGAAATTTTCCTGAAGAACGTTGAGCAAACACGACACTAATTGGTCATTATCATTGCCCAATGGTTACGAACGCACATGAAGGGCAAGGTGTCCGCAATATTCACCAGAAAAAGATTTTATGAGATAAAAGCGCCTTTTTCGTACGGCATTTCACAGTTATGTAGACGAAATTATTCAGTTTTAATTATTGTCTTGGAATTTTTCGCAATTCATATATTCATGAACATGTGAACCAAATTATCATCGAAGATGGATTTCGATAAAAGCTGAAGTTAGTGGTTTTTTAGTGTTAACGATATCGACTGCTATGGCCATTAGCCTGGGTAACACTGTTAATAACTCCCAGAGCCACCTAGGAATCATCACGACTATTTGCAGATCTGTCAACTATGCAACGTAGCAGATCAACCCGAATACAACTGGAAAAATTGGATACTCTGGCTTGAAATGACTCTCTTGAAAACACCTTTTCCCAGTCAGTTTTAGTCTATCCCAGTTCGAACTTATTTTTAATTTAGATATAATTTTGAAATTGGGGCTTGAAATTGGTTGATAATGTTTCTTGGTGAATGTTAGATATATGAAACATCCGAAGACGATGATCAAGAAGCCAGAGTACCCAAAATGGATGTATTGGGGTTGTTAATGTGGAGATTTTGTTACCATCCACAATACCATCTGGTCTCCTGAAATTATTATACCAGCTGCGTCGACCTGTGATAATAATGATCAAATTAGAATAAGAATGGTTCGATATACTTATTAGTAAATTTAATTTAATCTGCCCGTACAAGGAAAATAAAGTGTTCTAGAGAGTTTTGTCTCTCGATGGAGGTGATAAAATGTGTTTATTGTTGGGGGATTGGTTCATTTATGAGGGTATTTAATTGAAATGGGAAAGTTAATTTCTTTTGAAAGTGATGAAACTCAGCAGATGCGTTGAGATGCTGATGAGAATTTTTTTGCCTCGTGAAGTGACCCAGACAAGCTTGATGAACATATGAATGTTTAGTGTTCTACCAAATATTTCGAAGACGAAAAAGACAAACTACTATAAGTAATTCTTTTTTGCTTTCTTGAAATGATGTATTCGATATGTACTTGCAATAATGTTATCTTGGAGTACTTATAACTTTCTGTTTCAAATATTCGTTAATTTTTGACTTATATCATTATGAATATAAGTTATTTTCTTTTCAATGTTTGTAATTCATCAACAGAAATACAAATTTTCATTGATCAAAATATCACTTATTTTCATCGACTTCAAGAAAATAATTCAATATGAGGCTAATTTTTGTTCAAATTTTGACCGAATATTTCAATCATCAAAAACAGTATGTTTAGTATCTCTCAAGAGACGTATTCAAGATGACGATGATATATACAATATTAATAAATTGTTTCTATGACCATCTGAATTACTTTGTTCTATCTGAAAACGTCTTATAAAAACTTTT
Source organism: Leptinotarsa lineolata (assembly GCA_015342045.1). Classification (NCBI taxonomy): domain Eukaryota; kingdom Metazoa; phylum Arthropoda; class Insecta; order Coleoptera; family Chrysomelidae; genus Leptinotarsa; species Leptinotarsa lineolata. The sequence continues at coordinate 17,308 of WOGR01000249.1, read as the reverse complement.
CAAAGTATATGATTGGAATGATTGGCTGATTTCGTTTATAAGAAATCGAAACAGTCATGTTAAAATTGGCCCAGAATTTTTCAGAGGCGAAAAAAATGATTTAGGGATCCCACAAGGGAGTATACTCGGACCTCTTCTTCTTCTCTTGTACACGAATGACTTGCCTAACTTTACAAAGAAGGTAGGTTGTTCTTGTATGCAGATAACACTTCAATAGTGGCCACAGGAAATACTTCCCAAGGAGTTTTCATAAAAACTGACGATGTTATCAAATATTTTGTAGTTTGGTGTGAAATTGATTATTCGATTGTTGATTCAAAAAAAAACAAAATACATGCAATTTGGGTCAGCAATTGGTCAGCGAACGAATTAATGTCTGAATAGAAGATTTCAAAGTACCGACAAGCCTGAACTATAAATTAATTGCAATGGTGATTGATGAAAAATTCACTTGGTCTGAACAAATCAACTTTGGGTGCAAAAAATTAAACCATTCATTTACAGGCTGAAGTATACCCTGAGCGATGCATCACTAGTCAATGTTTACTATGCTCTCGCCCATTCAGTAATTAGTTATAACATTATCACATGCGAACAAGCAACGACATGTAGCCATGTACGCATTGATCAAAGAAGAATTATGAGGCTGATTTTCAATCTAAAATATCGAGAATCAGGTCAATTAGTCTTTAAAGATAATAAAATACTTATTGTACTGGGAATTTATTTATTGAAAATATTATTGAAAGTTAAAAATAACATGAAAAATATCGAGAAAAACAATGACATTCACAGTTATTCGTTAAGAAATCACAACTGAAAAGTTTTCGGTGGCTAGAATGGGCGGGAAGAATAACTTGCTGCTGCTGCCGATGAATATAGGCTGAAGTTTTATCAAAAAAATTCAAAAAAGTGTATATATGTATGATTAAATAATAATAATATTAATATCGTTTATTATGCATAAAAAAATACATTTTATACATAAAGGGAAAAGGGTTAGCCAGAGGCTAACTTCCACTCCTCCCAAAATCATATAGAGTGCAAGAAAATATTAATAAAATTAAAATACCTATTCACTATCAAAATAATGATACAGAAGAGAAAAAAAGGAAAAAGAAAACAATGAGCCAATACAATAATAGAGGTGCTAATAACTAATGATATTGGTTACTCTATTGGTCAGTTTAACGATTTCATTACGATACCATACATTGAATCTTGAATTTTTACTGAGCAGTAAGTAGCTGTGATTTTATTTCTTTCTTGAATTGATGAATATTATAATGTAAAAAGGGTAAAATTTCATTTAGATAACAAGGAGCAATATAAGAAAAACATCCTTCAAATTTGGAAGTACGGTGCTTAGGTATGATGAATGAGTTAATTCTCAAATTGACCATATGTATGTCAGAATGCCTACTTAGTAAACTAAATAAATAATTAGGAGTTTTAGTTCGGAGCAACTTAAACAAAAAAATTTTTATCAAATATTGGACTCTGTACCTCACATTCAGCTCATTCATTTTTAACAAAAATGGTGTGACATGTTCCCCATATGGTATGCAGCATATGAACCGCATGCAAGCATTTTGTATGCGTTGTAACTTCACCTTGTTGTATTGCGGCAATAGGATATAAATCTTCAGACAATAAAGCATATTTTGACTTTGACATGATTTCGATGGTATGTTCTATTCCATTTCATTCCAGCGATGAGGGACCGTAATGAAAATAGTGACTTTATTGATAATCATAAAATTTCAGAAACTCTGGTGGATATCAAAAGACTTTCACTTTATTACATAACATGAACATCGTCGATCCAAAATCAATGGAAGATGCCATTACAAAAGGTAAATAGAGTTCAAATATTTCTACAAATGGAGTAAAATATTTCGAAATTTTCAGTTTCACCCGTTTATCACCGGAACAAAAAAAACTATAGTCGATTTATCGGTATCATTCGAAAGTACTCAAAAATAAACAACTACGTGACGATTTAACTCTCTCGCTGTTCACGAATTCCCCAAACATATACTCAAGTTTGAATAGCCCTGTAAAGAGAAATTTCTCATATCGAAAATTCAGGTCGATTCGACGATGAACTGTTCATTTTCGATGGAGAGTATTTTGTGAAATGAAATATCACTCAAATTTATCACTGCAAAATGAAAATTATAAATGTCACAATATGTCACACAAGTGCATTTGCTGACGATACAGTACCCACTACATTTAACCAATAGAAAGAATTATCAAAGTGAACGAATTCATAATTACTGAATAAATAAATAAATGAAAGAATAAACGAACGGACGAATGATTGAATAAAATTAAGTTTATGGCACTGATGATATATTACAGTAGTTTTTTGAAAGTTAACCTTATAGAATTCTTATCTAGAAAGATCTTATTTACAAAAAGTTGGTAATAAACTCAATAGTCACTTCTGCAATCTATAATGTATTCAAATAACACTTTATTGTGCGATTTTCACTGAACAGTATACAAAACCACAACACGTGTTTTACTACACGATAGCTTAGGCGTGTTCATACACAACTGAGGTAGCTATTACATAATGCTATTACATGATGGTTAAACCTCTGAAGCATTTTGAAGCATTTAAATAGAAGCTTGTTTGAAAAATGTTTTATTTATTATCCCTTTCTTTCTTCTAATAAAATAATATTTTATATGATGCTTGAGTTTAGTTGGTTTGAAGTATATTCAATTTATTCATGAGGTTTATTTCACAACTGGCAACAATCTATAGGATTTACTCCTATAAACATTATATAATTATTTTCAGGTAAGAGTTAATTCCTTGAACAAAGAGGTTTTTGACGAACTGATCATAGAATTTATTACGAAAAAGTGTCTGCCATTTCACTTCTTTGAAGATGATGTTATTGAAAATCTATTTTCATATTTAAATCCAGAAGTGGTTCTACTTAGTAATAATACCTTAAAAAATTATACATAAATATGAGGTAATGGAGAATTCTGTAACGAGCTTTCTGAAAGCAAGTGGATCAAAAATTTCGTTGACTATTGATGGGTGGTCATCTATTGATATGAAGGGCTACTATGGCATCACATTCCACTTTGTGGCCAAAAATTCGAAAATTCAGTCAATTGTTTTAGACTTTGTGCCTGCTAAGCGAAGCCATACAGGTGCATCGGTTGCCAAGGTTCTCTTTGAAATGCTTAAATCTTATGATGTGCTGGACTGCATTCAAGGTGTGATAACTGATGATGCGTCTGTTAACTTTATAATGATGCGTTCTTTGGAAACTTTAGTTTTCGGTTTTGACTACAAAAATAAGCATTTTGTATGTTTCGCACGTATTCTAAACTTAGCTGTTCAGGATTTCATACAAGTTGTTGAACCAAATCGAAACAGTTTAGACATCGAAAAGGATTTTGATTATTTGGAGGATGAGATCGAAGAAGAAAATGATATAAATGATACTGCTTCAGATTTCAACTCTACTGTAAGTGAAATTAAATACCTAACTAGTGAAGACACGCCCGGAGAAGCCATCGTATGGCGAAACACGTGTTACGTTTTTGTAAAACTGTTTAGTGAAAATCTCACAATAAAGTGTTTTTTGAATACGATTGCTTGTTGAATCTAGAAAGAGCTTTCTAATTTCGATATAGTATGGTCCATTGAATGCGTGTTCATTAGAAGACGATGAGAGCTAAAGTGAACGAGGGAGAGAAAATGGTCAAATGCCTTCCTAGATTGAATGAGTTTATTTCAAACCGTGAATATGGGGGTGAAAATTTATGGCAGTGAATAATAATGCTGATAGTACTGCAATTTTGTCAGTTTAATTACTTAGCAGGTTCATAAGTCCAAATGAACTCAAATATGAATAGAGTCGAGCTAGGATTCACACGTTGAAAGGCAAGACCTCGTAGGGAAGCGACAGATGATTACCGGAAAGAATAATTCAACGGACACTACTTTAGAATTTAGGTAGTGCAGGATTTCCATTTAAGAAAGTAACCCATTAATATCCATGAAATATTTATTGGACGTCCTTCTTGCTTCGAAGGATGTCCGTTTGGGAGATCCACTGATTTTCCAACGTATGTCCTAGCCTGATATTTCAGCAATCAATTATCAACCTCTGATAACCGGACTAACTCCGACAATCCGTCATAGTATAAATAAAGTTTGAATTAAACTGTCCATCGGTGCTCTAACCCTTAGGAATCTCGTTGCCCAGCCCAGTGTTTTTCGAAAAAATCGCTGAACAATAGAATAGTGTGTTAGTTTTAGAGATTTTTCCGCAATCTCTCACTCTAATCAGTATTGTGAAGACAATTTACAACATCATTGTTGTGCCTCGATATTATTAATTCTTCATTCCGCGGTATTGGTAGAGTAGCATTCCGAGAATTTTAATAATTTGTATTCCAAGTACGCCAACGATTCGTTACAATGCAATGGGGGAGTTCTTGGATCGATGGTAGAGAAGAAGGCAGAACATATTTCGATATGGATGAATGCAAGGAAGTTGTTTGGTGATGTCTGTCAATAACTTCCCAACACAGGGTGTCTCGTCAGCCATGGTCCAAACTGAAGAAGGTGGTCATTTTTGACAAATATTCCTATCCGTGATTCATATAAAAATGTGGAAAACCTAAGGACATTTTCAATTATTAAAAAAAAATAAGTAGGAGGATAATTGATTTCCATTTGCAGTGTATTAAAAAAAATGCGGATTTTAGAATATATGGAAACATAATTCTTCATTTTTTATTTATGCTCTATAAAAAATTGCAATTCTTTTAATACGTTCAACCTAAGCCATTACAGTTATTTAAAATATCCAATTCAGAAAGAAATACTACATTCTGTGGTCATCAAAGAAAACTTTCATTCTTTCTTAGTATTTTTTGTATGTATAACCTGAAAAATAAACACAACCTAATCGATAAAGAAGCTGCAGGAGTATCTATTTGTTTTTTTAAGGAAAAAACACAAGCACTACAGGATAAACCTTAAGGCGCTCTTAGAGCGGTGCTTGTGCGATAGTAGTGATTCACATTGGATTCGAATCGCTGGAAGTTCTCAGAAAGTTTATTCCACTTGAACGCAGTTCTTCAAGTGAAAGAGTTTTTAAACAGCAAAGTTCGAGGTGTACTGAGTTGAACTTCAGAACGATGAGCAGCCACAGTCCGTTGCGTGTTTCTGATATGCAGCGCTCTTGGTGGAATCAAATGTGTCAAGTCCCTTGAACACTTCACGTGAAAGTATTTGTAGAAGAGAGACAAATCTCCAACCTTTCTTCGATGTTCCAGACTATCAAGGTTGCAAGTTATGTTTGCGTCTCCAATCAGGCGGATGACTCTTTTCTGGATGGAATCCAGCAGCTTCAGGGTATGTTTAGGGACGGAGCTCAATACATGAGAACAATACTCCAATAAGTCGTTGATGTACAATAAAAAGAGGGTTGGAGATAATATGGATCCCTGGGGAACACCAGCGTTGATGGTAAAAGTATTTGATAGACATCCATCGACGGCCACTCGCAGGGAACGTTCTTTCAGGAAATTGAAAATGATCCGACAAGCCATAGCATCGATGCAACACGGTCAAAGGCCTAAGAATTGAATTGAAAGGGGTATATTTTCAGAAGAGGTTAATTTTTGGAAAAGAAAGGTTTTGGCTTTAAACTTCCTCTTCAAGAGGAAGATTGAACTGAGTTCAATCTTCCTCTTAAAGTTTCTCTTCAAGAGGAGGATTGAACTGAGTTCAATCTTCCTCTTGGAGATGATCACTTGGTGATTGGAACACGTGTTAAAAATAACGGTTTGGTGTTGGGATAAAACTCCAGTAATATTTATTACCACACCAAAGGTTCCAAACAGTGCATCACAAGAATAATTTTAGTTTAAATTTGGTCATAGTATTCTTTTGTGCTTGCTTGTTTAAAATTCCCTGAAAACATTTCTAATCTTCAACTTCTACGTATGCATCTCTCATTATTAATATAATCACAACAGAAATATAGCTTCTGTTAGTAACCTTGATGTGATCAGATAAACACCAAGCAGGATATCTCATACTTCCTCTTTGATATACCTAATGAAAAATAACGAGGATTGATAGTCCAATCAATAACGTTTTTATATCCTTTCACTATCTTGTGGTAGCTCAATCGATATGCGAGTAGCAAAACATTCAAATAAAAGGAACGATCATAGCCGTGACACAATTGCCCATAAAAGGATTACTGCTTATTATGTTTCGAATAATGACACAAATAGATGATTATAACGGAGGTAACAGTTTGTTCGAAGAGACATCTGAGGTTAACGAATGACCGTTTTGAATGAAAAGAACGGATTTTTCAACTGCCAAGCTTCCTGTTCCTGCGTTTCAGAAGGAACAAAAATTGAAAAACCAAAAAACTCTACAATCAAACAATCACTTTATTTCTATTTTTTCTTTATGTTAAACTTGTGGAGTTCTGAATATATGTATATATGAGTGAGCCGCAAAACAGTGTACTCTTATAACACAGATTCCAAGCTTTTGACAATCTTTATTATCATCATCAGGGATGCTACAATATGAACAAGGAAATTGATTAGATCTAACAAAAAAATCAGTCAACAATTATAACTTACAGTGTAAGTGAGGTTAGGCGGCAAGATGGATGAAAAGTGGACACAACATATATGTAAAGTTATAAACTAAAAATAACCTCTGGAATTTTAAGACAAACACAAATAATTTACATCATAAATGATATAAGTTTTCAAGAACGGAAAACCACCTGTTGTTCTTTGTAGAGGACATACATGGAAATTTCAAACTGTACTGAAGTTCAGAAAAGTGGAATCCTCACTAATTCACAAGGATTACTCGAATATTTTTTGATGAAAATTCTAATTTGTATGAAATTTTAATTTACCGGCTAGGTAACTTTTTATCAGATTCGAAATCTGGGTGATAAACACTCAACCATACTCATATATATATTTCTTTGCATCTTCATTGACAAAACCCATTTTACATGAATCCACATGAACATACGGAAAAACGAGACATATACGAGGGTGGTCCCTGAAGTACTCGGTCTGACCTAGAGATGGCGATAGGTGTTTGAAAAATATCACTGTATTGTAAAGTTAACAGTCTATAAGTTTGAAGATGCTGCGTTGTTTAGTATTTGTTTTGCAGCCATCAATAGCGAACGTTTCCGGTGAATTCGTGAAAATGGAGAAAATTGGTCATCGGTATGTTTAATGGTACAATACGTTCATTTGAAAAGCTTCAGCTCAACCAATATAAAAGCTGAACTGGATTCTACTCTGGGTGAGTCTGCCCCTAAGTTTATTGAGTAGCAGATTTTAAACGAGACCGTACGAGCTACCAAGGCGAGCATCGCAGTGGTCGACCAAATAAAGTGTCAACTCCAGAAACGGTAAAGAAAATCCACAAAGCGGTCGAAGGAAAGTGCGCGAGCTAGCAGACTTAGTAGACATTTCAAAAAGTACGGTACATCGTATATTATCTGGAAATTTGGACAGAAATCTGTGTTCAAGAAGTGTGCAGCGTCTGCTCACACTCGAGCAAAAACAGTATCGTTAAGATGTTTCAATTGAGTGTTTAGGGAAGTTTTACAGCAACAAAGGAGAATTCTTGCGTCGTTTCATAACCATGGATAAAACATGGGTTCATCACTTTACACCTGAGACAAATGAATAATAAAAACAATTGACTCACAAGGGAGAATTGGCTCCAAAGAAGGAATTGACTAGGAAAAAAGTGTGGTTTCATCGAGGCAATGCACCAGCTCACAAATCCATTATCGCAATGACCAAAATTAACGAATTAAAGTTTGAATTGCTACTTCATGCACCTTATTCGCCAGATTCAGCTCTCTCGGATTTTTTCTTATTTCCAAATTTGAGAAAATGGGTCAGTGGTCAAAGATTTTCCAACGATGAAGAAATGATGTCGACAGATGAGGGCTATTTTGAGGAGCAAGACAGTTCTCATTATAAAAACGGTATCGAACTTATTGAACGTTGCTGGGAAAAGTGTATAGAGATTATGTTTAAAAATAAATACATTTTTTCCAGAACTTTTGTCGGGCCGGGTACTTCTGAGACCACCTTCGTACGTCAATGTTTTGAAGTTAACTCATAGTAGTTTATCCCAAGGAGAAAGTCCTAAGGAAGGATCTCCTCTAATGGTATATATTTTGACAAACACTAGAGTACCACTGAGAGACACCATACGCCATTTAAGTGTGAATTTGCACCAACTTCAGACTTCAAAACTTTCCCAAAGCAAGTAGCAGAGAAAAATCAAGTGATCTTTCTCTGAACAGCTTCCAAGAGGACCCTGTCACTGAGGTTGCACGTTTGTGGAATGAGTAAATCAAGAAGTCAGAGAAGGCTAGAATATTTTTTCGCACATGCCAAAACCTAGTCTGAAAAATGCTCAAGTTCCTTGAAAGGTAACTCCAATAACATTGAGGAACAAGATTAGTGTTTCATATATGAGACTCTCACTTCCACAAAATAAGTTCTCAAGCGATAGAAAATTTCAGATGAAAAATAAATCGTTTCAAAAACTAAGTTACTTCTGAATTACACATTATTTTATACCTTAACATATTCCTACTTTCTACCTAAATCTACCTGAGACAATATACCTGAAACAATATACCCGAAAAAAATCTACCCGGAGATGAACAGATTCAACAACGGTGAATTATTCAATTCCGTTTGATCGTTCATGAGATATTCGAAATTCTTGAATTCGTTTATTTCCATACTCTCAAAAAGGTTGAGTTTGAATCCTTCCTTCTGGAAATGGAGGGGCTCGAATTCATAATTGAAATCATATCCTGTGATCAAATGAGTGGCATATGTGGAGTTCATTTCATCCATTCTGGAAACGATTTCTGTGTTTCTTTATGCGTGTTTTGAACGTTCTTTCAGTTTGACCTATATAAAACATCGGACATGACCCGCATGATAATTTATACACTCCCCGTTTTTCTGAAACTGAACTTCTATTTTTTTTGTTCTTAATATGCATGCCTAAGTTGTTGTTAGTCTTGAAAGCAATATTTACACCTTTGTTGTGTGGAAAATTTAAAATATTCGTAGTGGGTTGTCCTAAGTAGGTCAAGTTTTATAACTTTTATCCTCCTTTCTCCGAATTGGGTAAACTTCCTTCAAAGCTTGACTGTATTATTTTAATAATGAGTTTGAATATGGATTTTTATCAAGTATCGGCCAGTTCTATTCAATTAGTGAAAAATAAGTCATATTAAAAATCGATTCATGATCCTTGGACAGTCACTGTAGCATTTCTCAAACCAAATGGCATGTGATAAATTCTAATTTGTAAGTTTGAATATTCTAAAAGTAAAAAGTAAAATTCGAGAATGTGCAATTATTCGCTAAACAAGAATTTTATGTCATACTATGTTTGTTATTCATTTGATGTCGATTGGGCCGACAACTCCCAACTTCCCAAGCCATCGTATACAAGTAACATGAATTCACAGTAATAATGATAATAATAATAATGTTTATTTATCAAAAAATTACAATATTGAATACATAATTTTTATATTAGTAGTGCTTGAGAGCTGAATAAATAAACAATGGCATCACTGAAGGAACAATCGCAAGATTGCTTCTTGTGCGTGATATAGCCTCTAGAAAAGATTTAAAAAATGACAAAAAACATTCATGTAGCACATAATACAATATTTAAAATTTCACAATGATTGGTTATCAGTATCATGCATGATATATTACATGAGATTAAATATCACAGTCGTGTCGGTAGAAACGTCACATCCAGATCAAGTGAATAACACGATCGGTTTGAAATCTCAGTGAACATAATATACATTTATCACATTACAAATTTTCCGAATATCACCAATAGATGGTTAACAGTTTTATGCCAGAAATCACATGAGATAAATATCACAGTCGGTAAAAAGTCACATCTACAGTCTCATTAGAGATATATATCATTGTCTTTCAAATAGGACAAACAATTTGTTGAAACTAATAAATTATAACAGGTATTATTTTTTGCAGATTTTACAGTAAAATGATTTTTTGAAATATATCTCTGTCATATCTATTCAGCCAATTTTTTACTTGTTTCTTGAACTCAACGTAGTTTCGACTAGTTTTTATAGTTTCAGGTAGTAAATCCCAAGTTTTTGGACCCAGTCCCATCATTCATTTGGTGTAGCAGATCAATCAACGTTTAATTTGGCTGAAAGAGGAAGCTCTGAAATATCATTTTTTTGTTACATTAACAAGAAGGAATTTGAATTTTGAAACAGTTCAAGACTATTCCCACGATTACGCGGATATAAAACGGCCTGGAACAAAGTTCAGAAAGCACCTGCACAATGCATTTTTCCTAATGTTGATTTCAAAACTGCAGCTATTGGCATCTTGGAATGGCCATAGTAGGAGAAAGCGTTCGAACACTTTAATTCAAAACACAGGTTACAATTTACTATTGTGAACTTCAGAATTTACGGTACAATTCAATGGTCTCCACTTCTAGAAGAAAATGATTTTACATATTTTTTTCAAGACACGTGACTCAAATGAGAATGAAATGAGGTCGACTGTTCTCATTTGAAGACAGTAAGAGTTGTAATAGCCCAAGAATAGTGATACTGATTGAAACGAGATAATTTTCCTAGTGATTCTCGCATGTTGCCTGAAGATTGAAAACAACACGTGTTGAGGTTTTATTTTAAGGCTAAAGTAACTTGAAGGTTGGAACAAAATATGGAGACCTTGATGGCTGATCAATTGTGAAGATACGAAAATTGATACAATTCAAATAAATATATCACAATTACAATCCAGTTAGTTAACCTTCATACAGCAATAATTTCCATCAGTGGCGTCGCCAGATTCTTTTTCTGTGCACGAAATTTATTTCCCGTACTACTACATTTTCAAGATATTTTAGTTTTTCTCAAAAGTAAGTTAAAAACTTTTTTCAGATTAGTTTATAGTAGTTTATTCAATTTTGAATTATTAAAATTTTTGATGATGATATTCATCTCGAAAATAGTAAATAGTATTAATGACAGAAACAGGTAGAGTTTATTTAGCCAAGAAAAGTTGGATCTTACTATTAGTTTGGCTACTGAACATAATACGACAGAAATATGAAATTTCACTATAACCAACTAGGCAAACAAACTGTGAACTGAAAAAACGATTTATCAGATAAATCTAACAGTGTCTCTGGAATACCATATGATCTTTCAGAGCATTTTGCCTTCGTCATTGAATCAGCATGCCTACCACAATTGTCTGGAGCCAATACTGACCAATTAATACAACCTGATTTGGAGAAGTACTGACGCTACTTGAAGATGCATTCACTACAATTTATCGTGGAAAAAAACAATACCTCTTGATCGCAATGAATGAACCTAACTTCATAAACACAAGAGACGAAAAACGGCATATATACTGTGAAATCGGAGAGTCTCATACCTCAATTATATCTATTCAAAACCCCAGACAATAAACTGGAAACTTATCAGATCTGGAAACTTACTCAGACTGTGTTAATTTTTGAATAGGAGATCTGAGATTCTGTGGATTTGAAAGCTAGTGGTAGATCGATTACAGTAAACTATCATCTTCACGTACAGGGAACATCGCCACACAATTAACCAGGGATCAAACAGAAATATTCCCTGGCGTACTGAGTCCCAAGTGACATGTTATTCTCATGATCTTTTTCTGAAGTATAGAGAAAATTCTGCATAATGACATGGAGTACTTCATAACACTAATCCATATTCGAATTCCGGATGAAAAAGTACGAAGTAGGCTTTTATCAGAGAGTTAGCATTCAGAGAATCTCGAGAATGTTTGAGAACAAACATGCATCTCGCTATAAATTGATGGACGTAGCCGTTAACACGTAGTGGAAGATTATCATGAAAAATAAGAATTGAAATTTTTTGTTTTTATACCTCTTGTATTCGTAACTAACGTTATTGCAGTTTCGTCTTACAAAAACATTTTTAAACGAATACAATAAACAATAAAAGGGAAATCCCTTCAGGTATCTGAAAGATGCAAACTAGTTTTTTCATTTTTATAATAGAGGACGTATACCTCTCCACTCACAGGCGATTTTGGTGAAATTGGTGACACGTGTGAACCATTGTATTTGTACCACGTGCCAGTGTAGGGATGTCTGCAGTATGCTGTGTCATGTCCACTATAAGTAGACCCACTGTGATTCGAAAGTGTATATAGATTATAACGACAAGGAGTCATACTGTCTGCTGCATAATTGCTCATATCTAATCTATCTAGAGGAAATTCGATGGTAACATTTGACTTGCCTCTAAATCTTTCCGTTAGACGGAATCTTTCAAAATGACTTATTGAAATACGGGAAAACTTATAGATTGATAGAAATTTTGTGCATTTTCTTCTTTTTGCAACTTGGACACATAGGTTTTCCATGTCCATCCTAAGTTTTCTCTCTTGTGAAGGAATCCAAGCATTGTGATAAACTCAATTGACCAGTTCTTTGTGATATGGAGAGTGACAAATGCTAGAAAGGATAGAAGGTTACTGATGAGTGTGCACTTCTTCGTGGATTTCAATTGATCAACTGAATTATCTACAATCTTAGAATTATTTATACTCAAATATCTCAGCCACAACCCTTGCCTCGTATTGTTTAGATTCGGGAACTTATTGTTGCATTGATGTTTTGAAAACGTCGAATAATTTTTACCTTATCTGAAGGACCTTTCATGTTCAGCATACCGTTTCGAGAAATTTCGGCCACACCTTCACACATAAACACTTTTACACTCCGGACACTTAAGTTTATAAACTCCAGATTTTTCCATAGAACATAGAAAGTTTCAATTTCCGACTTGCTAATTTATTTCTGACATCATCACTGTGAGCGGACCATCATAGGTTGTTATCTAAAATGGCGCTGGTGGTTCTTGAGTTAGGAATATTCTAAATAGAAAACTGACGTTTGACTTTCGTTCATATTCAACTTGAGTTCATATATTATGAATCAGGAGAAAGCCCACCAATAGAGTTGTAGAAATAGAGTTGTAGAATGTCTTTATCTTTTGATATTCAGGTAAATATTGAACGATAGGGAGACACCGTCATCAATCGAATTATGCAAGATGAGTAAGTGTAATCAGAGACAACTTGATCGCGAGTTGAACTCGCACTTAGACCAACTTCTTTCACGTCATAGGATACCATTTGTTTCAAAATACTGAAATTGGGAACACAACAGAGAAACCTTCATAAAGGAATCGTCTGAGAAAAGAACGGGAGAACTGCTTCAATAGCGTTGGATCAGAGGCAAATACTTTATGGATAAATATTTCCAGAACAAGGCAAATATTTTTTAATACAGGAAACAAGGCTGTTGGACTGGGTGTCATAAAGAGATGAAAGAAAGCAATGGGTCTATGAGGCCGCAGTATTTTCAGTGACTTGAAAGAACAGAACAAGTCGCAGATATTCTGAACAGCGAAAAGGCCCTCAATATAACCATGACAACAATTTTTCAGATCAATGGAACATATCTTAAATAACTTTCAACTTCTGCTTCATTTAAGACTTCAAAAGCTGTATTATTCTCTGTGAAATGTTCTCGAGATGAAACCCTGAATAGACAAATTGTGCGTTCCACAATTATATAAAATAATACAACTATATAAATGACTTAGTATTGTGATCTGCAAACGCTGATTGCGAAATAAATGGACTATTGTAATTTTCTCCTCAAACCAGTTCAGGAAATGAAAGACCAGATGTCGCCCACGCCATTCATTTCGCTTATCGCCGAGCCGATCCGTTCATTCATCACTTCGCACCTCGATCTCGAAAAAGGCAATCTAGTAGAGAAGAAGAATAATAGCGAGAGCAAGAAGAATCCGTCGCGGATGATGAGCGGCGGTGGCGGCGGCGCCATCGGCCTGTGTAGAGTTGGCGTTGGAATGAGTCATCGTATCGGTCACTCGCAATGACCGACTTGCGAGAAGAGTCGTCCGTCCATATAAGGCGGTCCAGACCTAGGCCACCGGTTGACGTAACAACGCTCAAAGCCGGCTTGATTCTCTTGTGCGAGGCGGTTTTGCTCTCGCTTTCACTTTTTCGTCGTTTTTCTTCGGAATTATGCGTGTATTGCGAAATCAATTTCCATACATTTAATTATCAAGAGTGGATTTGCTTGCATGATTTTCAAACCAATCAATATCGCATTTTTTTATTTTATTTTTGTTAAAATCCTATAAGGAATTCAAAATAAGCGATACTCTCTTTTGTGTCGATGTTAAATTGAATAATAATTGTAGTAAAATTTATTTTAAAAGAGTATGTCGATGAAAAAACGTCCTGAATAAATATGTTGAGAAGTATGACAATTGTTTCCACCATTTCCCTATTTCATATAATTAAAAAACCTTCAACAGGTTTCACATCAGACAAATATGCATTACTCTTATCTTACTCGTCTCAAAATTGAATAAATTAATTGCCAACGGAGAAAGTATTTTCGTATACCTGATAAGACAACATTCAGGAACCATAAGCAAGTATGAAATAACCGATACAACGTAAAACATCGAAAACAAAGATTAAAAACTTAAAACTAGTTTCGAATAATTGGCTTGTATTATTCCTGAAACAAGTAAAAGCACTTTTGACAGAAGATTCACTCAATTCAATATGGATATGTTATAAAACAACACACGGGAAAAGTATCATTTCTATGAAAAACTAAAATAGCCATCAGGAAAAAATATTATACGAAAAGATAAATTCAAAACGCACTCTTCTGCAGATATAATTGAACAGTTAACGTAGATTCGATTCAGATATCTGTGTTTTTTGTACTTTCGCCTTTATAGAGGAATCTTATTTTGCATTCCCCATTGAACGTTTCCCAAAAAGGGGGTATAGAGTACGTGAGCTCCTTCCCAAAGTTTTCTTTCAAAACGTAGGTTGAAGAGTAAATATCCTGAGGAGGATGCCAGAAAAGACATCGTTTTTTTCTCGATAAAGGTGTGTCGTGAGATTTTGTTGAAAATGATGAAAACTGATATACTGGGTATAATTATATCTCACGTTATCTATTGAAATTTTCTCTATATCAAAAGTTCATGCAAGAAAAAAAGTGGTTAATAATTAAACTCCAAGATTATTTTATGATAAATGCCAATTCATCTGCAATCGGAAAAAATAGACAGAAGAGGCCAGTGGAAGTATTAGCCTCTCTTCTTCTTCCCCTAAGTAGTTGAGGCTGGGAAAATGATATGAGGCACCAGTAAAGCAGTACCTCCCCAATAACTACTGTTTTTTATAATTTTTCAAAGCAATGACACAAATTCCATGGCATTATTACCTTCCCTTCAAGGGAAAAGGTCAACGGCATTTCTGGAGCATATACTCCCAAGTGGAAAAGTAGTTGGGAAACAAGCTATTTTCTCAAAAGTGGAGGTGCAGTCTGAAAGGAGATGTCTAGAGAGGGTATCTGGGTGAGGTATCTGGGTGGGTATCAATTATGAATTAAAAGCATATCCTGTAAAATTTGTCGGAGAGATGACAAAATAAAGACAAAGACAGATAATAGAATTTGAAGATCAGTGAACAATTATAAAAGGAAGTGGAAAAGAACAGAAATCATCACCAAAGATTCATGTGAAAACATAGAAAACTCAGAGAATCCACAAGTGTATTTCAACTAACTTTAAGGAAATGTATCGTATCTGGTTGCTAGATATTAATCGAATAGGTAGAACTGGAACCTCTGGTATAAAATGAATATCTTCTCTTGAAATGTGTTTCCGTTAACCAGCTATCAATCCTCTACAAACCCTACGAACGACAACCTTCAGAAGTCTGAACTATTTCGACCTGAGGATTAACGAAGTCGTGTCTTTCAACTTGCGATTCGTAGCAAGTGTGATTTGAAAGTCAAACTGGCTACTGAAACGCGCGTGAAGAGAGTATCCTTGTTCTGGTGTGGAACTCAAAGTTGAAGGTGGAAATATAAACGTGAAATGAATTCTCGGGAAACGTTCTGTGTATTGCACTATCGAATTGATCATCTGGACATTTAGATTCTTTTGACTTTTAACAGATACAAGATGGATAAATCCCTGGTGTTATTTGTTTTCATTCTGTTTTATCGAAATTTTATCAAAAAATTAATATCTATATATTTTCAATTTTTTTGAGTCGATTGAAACTGTTGTGTTGTGTCAAGGGTTAGTTTGTATGCGCTTTACACTTTGTCAATGGAATGAAAGTATTCAGAAGATAACACAAGCCTTTCGTCCGTTTTGATCGTAAACTCAAAGGCATGTTATGAAAAGATCGAAATATCATAGAGATGCAAAGAACATATACTAAGTCCGAGTGACCAACAGAGAGAAGGTCTTGGGAAAAAAGGTTTTGTCCTTCTACGTCTCCATCTTGATACAACAAATGTGGGGATCTTTCAAAAAAAAGAAAAGAAGCAATCAATTTCAAAAATTCACTCCATACCAAGATGTGTAGATCATGCAAACAATTAACTTTCACACACAAACTGGAAGAAAAAGTCTTCTCGAAACAGTTCTTTTGATATAAACATTGAATTACACGCCGAATTATACAAAAAACTTTTCTCTATTCCGTTTGTATTCCAATGGAATCGAATCAGATATCAATCACAGGATTCCTGCACAATATAATTTATAAAAGAAGTAAAATTTCACCAACATGGAACGCTTGTTATCCTCACTGCTAGATACCCGATGTTTCACCGTGAGACAATTGCCTTCAGTAGCAAATACGGATAACATAAGAATACAAAAGGGATAGAGAATTTTTTTTTGTTTAACTCAGCGTTGATATGAAAGTATTTGCTTCGAAAGTATTTTTCTTTGTGTAAGTCAATGTTCATATGGATGTATGATCTATACATCTTTGTATAGAGTTAGTTTTTGAAATTGACTGCTTCATTCCTTTCTTTGGAAAATTCTCACATTTTTTGTACCAAGATGGAGAAATAGAAGGCCGAAAACTTAGTAAAAAAAAAACCACCCTAGCTTTCAAGCCGTCTAAAGGGGTGGAAATATTTATAAAATTCATTAACATGAAAAATTTACTTTGTACACCTATCAAACTGGTGACCAAATTGACAAGAAAAACATTGTGCCATAGTTTTACAGTCCGTCTGAGGTGGTGGAAATGGGGTGAAAACTTCCAAAAA
>WOGR01000248.1:381-28951 GCA_015342045.1 Leptinotarsa lineolata | reverse complement strand
ACCCTAATTACATCAATTATCATAAATTAGTCATTAATGACGTCATAGTGGTGGGGGGAGGCTTAGAACCGGCTCAAATCTCTTACTTTTTTTCATACCCTGTATATCACAGGTTGATGTCAGATATATCGTTTGAGAGAGTTACCAATGTAGAATATTCGACCAAAATGATTCAATTGGATTTGGCACAACTTTATAATTTCAAATATTCTGTCATGCTAGATATCTCGAAAACTGTCAATATTTTTGAAGTGGAGATATGCATAAGTGTCTTTCTATGTAGAAACCGAAAAAGTGATAAAAAATATAGACTGCCATTAAAAAAAACACAGTTGGGATCCGCCCAGAAAAAATTGAAAACCCTGTGTGACCGCCAATATTTTCATTTTGTCGAGCTCGAGCAATAAGGTAATATTATAGAAATTCAGATTCCTATTTGTTTTCTAAATAGAGATATGGAACACCAGGCCACTGTTGCAGGACCCTGTATAATTGAAACTGAATTTCTTGATCATGCTAGTGAAGTGGAAACCCCACTTCAATCTCATGAATTATTTTTGAATTCGAGTTCCATTTTCAGTTTGAAAATATGCCAATATTGAAGTAAATATTTTCAATGTTCACTGAGAACGTCTATTGCATTCACTTGACAAACGTTAATGAAATGTATTTGATACAACAAATAAACTTACCAGAAAGCTAATATCCGTAATTTCTTCAAGTTTTGGTCCTGCAACGATATGTTCTCCGCTACTGACGCTCGCCAAAATCCGTTTTCTGTGGCCAATTTTCTCAATATCCAACACTGCCGACAATTCCACATCCCATATCCTTTTCACCCTCTCCATGTCGTGATACAAATGTTTCACAAAGGTTTCATAATACTGTTCCAGGTTTATTTTCTTTAGCCAGAGTTTGACTATATTTTGTTCGTTATTATTGTTACAAAGGCTTGGTGGGTTGTCATTTATTTTCATCGCGAGATGCTTTATAGAATCGAGTAGTATTTGTCTTTCCAGCTCGCTGGATATTCCCATTTCTTTTAGGTCGTTCTCTTCTATCACCCCGTTCTGGAAATAACCAATATTTCCAGAATAAGGTAGAGCTTTAATGAATACCAAACAAAATTTAAGGTGTTTGAAGGTTGGACACTACTGTCTAGGAACGTTAACAGATTTTGAAACTATGTATCAAGATGGAGTATTAGAAAACCAAAAACTTTCTTTCCCAAAAATTAATCTCTCCTAGTAAAATATAACCCCTTCAATTTAAACCATATTCCTATTGGCTGGGATTTAAGATAAGTAAATGAATGACATTACGATGTCATCGATGACATAAGTAGATCAAACTTATTCCGTGACATGAAAAATCGTAATACATGAATGATGTATGTGTGTTTTCCTCATAATAATTTCCGTATTGGTACTGAAGAGCCCCGACGCAAGTGTCTTATGGCGAAACACGTGTCTACCAGTGAGGATGGCTGAGTTCCATGTAAGTGAATTTTTTTCATCTTTCATTTAGCATATCGTGTGGAAATCTTCCGAACGAACGTTCGGAATACAAACTGAGTAGAAAAAAGTGTTTTTTGTATAATTCAGTGTTCATATAAAGAAAGAATTTTTTCAATGTTTTCAATGAATGTTTATATGGAAGTAGCTGTTTCAGAAGACCTTTTTCTTCCATTTTGTGTCTGGAGTTACTTCTTTTAATGATCTACACATCTATGTTCAGAGTTACCTCTTTTAAAAATGATTGCTTCCTTCCTTTCTGTGGGAGATTCCCACATTTTTGTATCAAGATGGAGTAGTAGAAAGCCAAAAACTTTCTTTCCCAAAAATTAATGACTCCTAATAAAATATAATCCCTTCAATTGAGAAAAGTATTCGAATGAATTTGTAGAAAGATGAAATTGTGCTTTCGTTACTCAGTATTTACATTTTGAACTTTTTTTTAAACCCGTGTTTTCTCCTATAGATAACCTTATTTTCGGACCACTTGGTATTATTTTGATGGATTCAAACATGCTTCACTTTCCATGCCTTTTCTTTGCTGCTGTTTGACGGCCGTCCGACGACTTCATTTCTTCCAATTCTCCGGAAAACACTTTGTATGGACTAATTGCGTTTTTTTTCCATTTTTTCATGACATGCATTCTCACAATTATGTTCCCTATACTCATCTGTACAAGTCCCCAGATGTTGTCATACTCTTCTGGACATACTTTGGGTTGTCATAAGTTACTTGCCTCCTGTGATATTTCCATAAAACTTGACAAGCTGTCATGTCTTTTATTACACTGCCTAAAGCAAAAGTTTTAGTAAAACAGCCCTATTTTGTTTAAGTACTTCTTCGGTTCTCTTCTTGGACGGTTTCTTTTTAAATGTAATCTCTGTGTTCCTGGGTACATTTTTCCAATACTGATTTTCCACTTATTTCCTGATCTGGTACTGTACTGAGGATTATGGAACCCCACGTATCTCGTAAACGATGAGAGATAGAGTATCGGTTGAATCGTGGCAAAGTTGAGTAGTTTAGAGACCTATTCAATGATGTGGAAAAATCGAATATAGCTCTTTTGGTTCTGGAAATATACAGAAAAAACCAAAAAATCCCATATAATTTTTTTGACTGTATATTCTTTATTCGCTGCCATATTAAAAATCTATCCACATTTTGCTATTGGCACTTGATGTAGGCTATCAGAATATATCCATGAATTTTTTATACAGGGTGTCATCTGACTTGGGTCACCCCATCTTTGAATTTTTAAATACGGACCTGTATTTTTTGTTGTAGTTTTTGGATCATCAATGTTCACTTCTTACTGAGAAATTAAATTTAATTTTATATTTTGGAATGTTTCGGTTATATTCAATTATAATTGATTGAATTATTCCTTTTTAAATTACGGCCCTGGAAATTTGTTGACTGATTCAAAAAAAAACACAATAGCAACTTTCACGTATTTCTATGTACCATAGAGATTTTTGAGAGGTTTTTTCATTTTTAGGAATCTATTCATATTTTTTCACATTTCTATTGCTCTGAGCGTTTTCTACAATGAACTTCGAATAGAAAAACCTTTTATGTTTATCTGAAACATTTCTACAAAAGAAATATATTATATGTGTTTTGATAAGCAGAAAAAAATGGAAAGCAAATAATGGGCCAATAAAGTGGCCTGCAAGATCACCAGATCTTACTATTTTGGACTATTTTCTATAGGGAAAATATGATTTACGCTGGCAGACAGATAGAAAATATGAAAGACCTGAGATTGAGAATTTTGAATGCAACAATACAGCAAAGGAGTGTATTAAGGGCAATAAATATAATGAAAAATGAGTTCAAAAATGTCTAGAAATGGAAGGACACCAATTCGAATATTTATTGCGCCATTAATTTTATCGTGTATATAATTTACTTCATTTCAATTTTCATTACAATTATAGTGTTCGTTTCGGATATTATTATTGCTATCATTTCTTTTTCTCCTTATGATTGAAGTCCGCTGGAGCTGAAGCATTCTCTGACGAGAAACTGAAACGAAAGAAATACCAAAATCTTGGTAACAACTATCTATTCCATCCAGTAGCGGTTGAAACTTTTGGTATTTATGGCCCGGAGTCCCTGTTATTTGTTCATGAACTCGAAAGGAGATTAGGCCAAGCAACGAAAGATTACCGTTCTACCTCTTAATTGATAAAAAGAGTTAGTATTGCTATTCAACGTGGTAATGCTGCTTCGAACCTTGGAACTATTCCTCCTTCACATAATCTTGATGAGATCATGCACTGCCCTCATTTCAGTACGGAACTAAAATCTCTTCGAAACAAGCCGAGATCATCAGTCTCCTATCAAGATTAATTCGCAAGTGATTAATCCACCTTATTCTTTTTCAGTGCGAACAATGGAAATCGTTCATTCCTATCTCTCAAATATGAGCTACAGTTCTCATGATTCTGGTTCCTTTTCTGTAGAAGAGATTCATGGAGCAAGAGCCGAATAGATCCCTCTACGAAACCCTTCATCACTTGGAAGGATCGATTGTATCTTGAGAAATGGTTCTGATGCAGATTATGTGAAACCTTTTCTTCCTTGTGAATCAGTAGACAGTTGTCCTGAAAATCTTGCGATGAAAATTGTTTTAGATCATTTAGGAAACACTTGCTACATAAATAGCATTTTACAAGTGTTATTCATGACGAAGAACTTCAAGAACGACGTATTAACGATGAACGAGAACGAGAATGTTTCCTACGTATTTACCAAATTCAAACACCTGTTCATGCAGCTGAAGTTTCGTAAGAATGTATCATCTTTCCTAACCTAACCGATTTCCTAGAGTCTTTGAAGTCCACTAGATACTCTTCAGGACAACAAGAGGATTGCTCCGAATTCTTGGGATTCTTGTTGAATAATCTTCGTGAACAGGAAAATAGTAGATTCAATACTCCTGACCGCTCTAGATTGAATGATTCCAAACAGTCTATCTCGTCTTGTGTTCGTAGATCTTTTACCAGAAAAATCGTCACTAATTTAGTTTGTAGTACATGTTTAAGAGTTAGTCAAAACGTATGTGACTTTCTGGAACTTCAACTAGCGTTTCCTACTATGACTGATAATCAGTCCGTGCAAAGCTTATTGTTAAATCAAATTAATGGGTGATAATCAACTGTATTGCCAAATTTGCGCGAAAGTATGTGACTATAATAAGACAAGTATAGCTGAGGCAACAGTCAATCTAATAATAACACTGGTGATCTTCCAACATGACTCAACCTCAGACAGAAGCACAAAAATCTCACGAAGGTTAGACATAGATGAACACTATAATAATCTTCATGCAATCATTGTTCACTGCGGGTCTGGCGTTGAGTCTGGTAATTATTACGCTTTGGTCAAGGATAAAACGGACTGGCTCAAGTTTGACGATAGTCGTGTCACTGAATTTTTGGAAATATCTTGAATTCATTGGAGCCTCTGGAGACACCCTACATTTTGTTTTATGAAAGGGAGGACATTGACAGATCAAGATCTACAGATGATGTGGTGCTGAAGGTTTTTCTAAGTTTTCCTGCCTCTGAAAAAGCAAATGAGCCAATGGAATGAATCAAGTCGCCCCAGAGCGCCAATTGATTTTTTGTTGTTTCATAATTTG
Source organism: Leptinotarsa lineolata (assembly GCA_015342045.1). Lineage (NCBI taxonomy): Eukaryota > Metazoa > Arthropoda > Insecta > Coleoptera > Chrysomelidae > Leptinotarsa > Leptinotarsa lineolata. The sequence continues at coordinate 23,784 of WOGR01000248.1, read as the reverse complement.
TATTACTTTTTGAATTCTGAAATTCCTCTATCATATCTATTTTATTCACAACTTGCTTCTTCAAATCTATCTTCAATCCTCCGAAAACTCTCTGGTCCTACTGACTTTGAATCAGGATGTATAGTCGCATACATTTATGTAAGTTCATCATTTTGTTAGTTGACAAGATTGTTAACAATTCCTAAAATATTCAGATATTCCAAGGGTGTTTTGATAAAATTATGAAATAAAAATTTTTGATAATATGAGTGCTGTTTTCAGTGCTTAAGTTATTGAGGATGTCTGAGAAAACTGAAAATGTGAAGCATAAAAAGAGATCGAAACGTGAAACAAGGGAACGGAAAAAGGCAATGATGATGTGATACAACTGATACAGCTGACACAATTCTGTAGATGCAATTCTCATGTTTGTAATCTAGGGATATCTCAAACTATTACGAAACCTGTTACTCCTGTTACTCAACTGTTAGTCCATTTGTGCTGTTTTAATTTTTTTTTTCAGAATATTATATGCTTATGACGGAAATAACTTCAATTATATGAATTATCTTGGTAAACATGTATTGTTGAAACATTTTCTCTAGATTCCGGTCTTCTTTGGATTGTTTGAGATTGCATTTTCAGCTGATTTTTTTTGAAATTAGATACATTTCGGAAGGAAAAAAGCAGTCAAAGTCTACATTTTCTTAAAGCTCACTGAGTGGACTTGCCAGGTGTGTTATTATTAACAAATGAGAAAAAGTGATCCCAAATTTTGGTTTCCCCATGTGTAGGAAAAACGTCATATGGAGGAGGTAAATTTGGTGAAAAAATGGTGCTATTTCGAATGATCGACTTTGAGATAAATGTTGAAAAAACTCATTTTTGGAAATAAATCAAACCTTAACTTCTAGACCACTCGGTATTAGCCCACACAACTCTAAATTTTTGAGAATCGCTTTATCCGAAAAATTCAATCGCGTGAAAATATATATGGTATTTATATACCACATATTTATTAGTCGTCTGATATATTATTATTCATTTTTAGACCATGGTTTCAATTAATCTCTACAACTTCATCTGGGAAACATTTTTTCGTTTCTCCAATAGAAAACCAGCCTTAGTCGACCCACATTTCGTTTATACACCCTGAATGTGGTTTTCAACTTAATACTGTGCTTTCTTGTTCGTCAATGTGAACCTTCTACAGATTTCTTGATTTTAACTATATCGGACTTCCATTCACATGCTAACCATTGAACGCAGTTATCATTCATGTTTGTTGGCTGGGTTTTCGTAACTACGAATTATGTGTTCGAATCTGCAGAAGGTTCTAATGTTGGTCTTAGATCAAATTCTCTCTATCCTTCTAGAGGTAATGGGATTCTCTGTCTTGTTATTTTTCTTATTTTTTTTAACACATATTATATATCCATTCCCTTCAACAATAATTTGCACTTTAAATATTAGCATGCTTCAATATATGTCAATAATATTTTTATAATCACGTTTATTTAATTTTTTCATAATTTTGTCAATTATTCTAAAATATTCTCATGAATTTGAAATATATCAAATTTGTTGTTTTCAGACAACGGTTTTGCAAACTTAACATTCAACGGAAATTGTGGTTGCTTTATCTGAACCACGTGAAATATCCAAAAAAACAAGGGCTCATTCCAATCACCATAACTTCAGGAGACAAAGAAAACCAGCCACCAACTTGTTTGTGGAAACGCGCGTCTGGAAAAGTATTGATGTTTTTGATGACCGGGAAAACTGCTTGATTTTTTCTATGCTAGTGGCCCTAATTCTACTTTTTATTAACCTGAAATATATCCATAGCAATAAAATTATTACTTCCAGTATTTTAAATATTATAAAATTATACAAATCGAAAACACTAATTTCATGATGATAATCCTTTGTGAAAAATGAGAAATGAAACTCTGTGTTTTTACCACTATCCTTCATGAAGTACCACAATAAATGACCCACTGGAATAAGACACATCGAACAATTTAATAGTTATATAAAACGAAGTGGCAGAATCGCGTTAATTATACCATTTATTAATCTGGAATGGCTTTTTATTTGTTGGATTTGTCTCAGCCTTGAAAAGCAGAATAACTATTGAAACATTGAACTATTGAAAAATTTAAGATTAAACAAATTGACGACTTTCAGTTTGTAAGGTAATAACAGTTGTAACAGTTTTCAGCAGTCTCCGAAAATTATGGCTGAGGTGTCATTCGATTCGGAATAGCGTGTAGAAAGTTTTTGAAAACGGACGACTTTCGGAAATGAAAATTGCAAAAGTTAAAAAAAATTTACTGAAAAATAAAAAATTGGTTCAGTTTTTTGGAAATATATCAAAAACAAATCAAGATTTTCAAAATCCAAAAAAAAGATTCGAAAAGAAGAAGAAATTTCCTTTAAAAAAGTCTTGACTTCCGGGACTGTAGGACCAATATTCATAATTTTTCCGGAGCCCTGAAAATGAGCTCGAAATCGGGTGTTTAGCCACGCGTAAGCCATGCCTGTTTGGGCCATTTTTTTTTTAAATTTAGCATATAAAATATATAAATTGGGGAATGAAAAAATTCAGGCATGTACTCAAAAGATAAATGAATAATAATCCGTCAGTAGAAAAATTTTATTGCGATTATTCAATTTATTACGCTATTGTTAATTAACAACTTTTCATCACCCGATCATCAATATTGCAAGTGTAATATTTTTTGAACTCTAAGTGTGGAATTTTTTCTTACGTAGAGCTATGATTATAACGGTAGAGAATCGATTTCCGTTCAAAATATTGTAAAATTATAATTTTTCAGTTATTTATCAACAATTTACTGCATTTTTAAATGAAAAAGTTTGATGAATAATCGAAAAAAAATCTTTATCATTTATTTATTCATTTAATATTACTAATATTTTTTTTTTCAGAAGCTACATAAAAATATTTTTTTTTGGTTTTTCTCGCTATTTGTTATAAACAAATGCTTTGTTTATAACATAATTGATTTTTTTTGGAATCTTCATCTTTGTTAAAAATTATGATTTGAAAAAAAAGTGTTTTTAAAAAAATATTTTGCAATGCGAAAAAACGCATTCGTTAATTAACAATTTTTTATCACTAATTATTAATATTAGGGAACCATTTTTTCAAAATCATCATTTATCTTGTTTTGTGATATTTGAAAAAAAAACTTCAATTTTTAAAATTTTTTATTGTTTAATAAATAAACAATTTGTTAAAAACAAATGCATTGTTTATAACATAATTGAATTTTTTTTGAAATCATCATCTTTGTTAAGAATTATGATTTTTTAAAAAAAAGTGTTTTTAAAAAAATATTTTGCAATGCGAAAAAACGCATTCGTTATTCAACAATTTTTTTACCACTAATTATTAATATTAAGGAACCATTTTTTAAAAATCATTATCTATCTCGTTTTGTAATATTTGAAAAAAAAACTTTTATTTTCAAAAAGTTTTATTGTTTATTAAATAAAAAATTTGTTATAAACAAACGAATCCTTTCATTTCATTTTTTTTCTATGTGCAATTAATGAATGAAAAACAACCATGTATTATTTTATATTTTTCTATTTTTTACCGAATTTTATAATTTTTGCGCTCCATAACTCAATTACTATCATCTATTTTTTTATCATTTGAATTATTATATTTATTAAACTAATGGAGATACAATAAAGAATCCCGAGACTAAATATATTTTTTGATTAATGGAGAAAAAATAAGTCTTGAGATTTTTTATTGTATCTCCATTAGTTTAATAAATATAATAATTCAAATGATAAAAAAATAGATGATGATAATTGAGTAATGGAGCGCAAAAATTATAAAATTCGGTAAAAAATGGAAAAAAATACATAGTTGGTTTTCATTCATTCATTGCAACTAGAAAAAAAATAAAATGAAAAAATTCATTTGTTTATAACAACTTGTTTATTTGATAAACAATGAAAAATTTTAACATTTGTGATTCTCCACGAAAGACTGCGGAATATTGCGAATGGGTCCACTGCCTCATTTAGTGTTGCCAGATTTACTGTTTTTTTCAGTATATCTCCTATTTTGAATCTCGAGTTAATGTTTTACTGATTGAGTTAAAATCTATTGATGACCCAGTTGACTTCTTCAAATAATTATTATAGGGGAAATAACAATGTATCTATGAATAAATTATACTTTCTGTTCTTTTTGGTATCAGCCTAATATTTTTCTGACACAAAATATACTCCTAAATAACACTGGTCATGTAAGTATGGCTCGACTTCGTGCTGCATAAACACAATATAAAAAGGTATTATGACTAATTGATAACTAAAGAGAACTGTAAACTCTGGCGTTGGGAAAAATCCAAAACAAGCACTGTTCTCTAAAACCAGAAATGCAACACTCTTTTTAACGCGCGTTTTACTAACAGACTTGGCAAATTCAGGAGATCATGTAGACTAATTCAATAATCGAATGGATTTCAATGTGTATTGCATGTGAGTGGAAGGCACTAATATAATTTTATTCTTAGTAGAGAGTATTTTGGTTGAAAAGAAAAATGTTCAGTTAATCTAATCAAATCTAATCTGTTCTTAATCGTTTCTCGTTTCTAACGAGATCTTACCTTTTGACGTGTGATTCCTAACACGGTTGCAGAATCATCCCAGCTTCAACCAGATAAATTCTCTCGAGAAAAATATCTGGTTGAGATTGGAATCGAACCCACGAACTTCTGATTATCCGCCACGATGATCAATAACCTATATCTTCAAAATTGAAAAAGAAATGATTATACTACACAGTTTTCTCTCACTGAATCGTTTTCTTTTCAAACATCCTCGACAAATGTCAAAGGGTTTTTGAAATATCAAATGTGTTTTTGAGAGAATTAAATATTGCTACACGTACATAAATGTTATCATTAATTATATAATATATTTACTTTTCCAAATTTCATTGTTTCTGTGATAATGTATTTTTCAGTGTTAGAATGGACTTGGAACGGTGAATAACTTCAGTCTCGTGTTTTGGCACGCAAAAATTTGAAAATAAAATTTTGAAAATCAAATAGATCAGTTACTCTGGCAAACCTTTGGCAAAAAACTATATGCGTAGGGTGCAAAGGAAGCACATAAGCAAAGTCGTGTGGATGATAGAAAGCATTACTTTAATAGTTCATAATTCACCTTAATTGAGAGTGGAATATATGAATATAATAGGACCAATATTAACATATTTTGAGAGTGTTTCACCTCACATTCAGTTACGATATTGGAACACTCCAATGGATAAATGATTTCTTTTCTTTTCTAGTAGGTTGTATTGTATTGTATTGATGGTAGGTTTTGAATTTTTAACAATTTAAGAACTAGCCGCAAAGTCTTCTATTTTGAAAAATCACATCTGGTTAATTTTGGATACATTTCAATTGTTCAAAAGTGGTTTCAAGTTATCTTTTGATTCCATTTTGAAACTTTTGTTGGCATCGTCAGCAAAATTAGGTTTCACAAATGTCGAAAAAACTTCTTTGTTACTCTGAAATTTCGTCGTAGAAACCTTTGGAAGTGTCTCTAAAAGTGGCTCAAGTTATGTGATGATGATGAGTGAAATTTACTTGATAATGTATCCGTTTTCTTCATCTTATCCGCTGTCAATTGACAGATCTCAAAGGATATATTCTTAATATCCAAAAATAATAATGCAGTTCATAAGCGACATTGTCCTTGGAGTATGACAACCTGCATTCAAAACAAAGTATGTAGGAGCTACTTCTGAACATTTGAATAAAAAAATGATCGTGAATGTTATATTTTGAAAACAATTTAATTTTATGACTCTACGTTTCTAGAATAATTCAATGATCACAGTGGTGATAGAAATTGAGGTCAACAATTTTTTATTCCTTTATTTTTTAACTTCAATTCTAATGTTTTGAAAACTATATGTACTTGTCGATGTACAAGTATAATTTGTCCAACTACCTATCTTCATTTATCGCTCTGTAAACAGTTCGCAACTTACCAGAAAGTTCAGATCATCGAATCCACTAGTCATAAAAAGTCCGACGTAGTCCCCCATTCCCAAACCCTGCAGCCACTTCTCCACCGTAGAGACGGAATCTGCAGCTTTAGTCAAACTGTTTTGCGAACAACTTATCGTCATTAGCCTACTTTGGAACTCCTTTTCTAACTCGGCTACGAAAACGGATTCGCGCACTATGCCAGTTCCAAACGACGCCATTATCTCTTGGATTTTGGCCCATTCCTCCTGTTCGTCGAAAGGGCTAAGAGCTGATACGCGTTCCCTGTTTTCCTTGTTATCGAATTCCTTCTCGGAGCTGGAAGATTTCTCGTTATCGCTTTTAATTCCTTCGCAGTTTCCGCTATCGTAGACGCGTTTCAGTTTTTTCAGCGTTTTGGGGCGTTGTGCGGGGGTGTTTGGGTTGATATTCTCGAGAACTTTAGTCGTTGAACCTTTAATGAGGCCTGAAAATATTGGAAAGTAACACATGAAACTTGGATAATGGGGCGCAATAGAAATTCTATTTTCTCATTGTACCTGATAATTCACCCTTGATAAAAGTGTCTCATATTTATCAATATTATAATGTTGAAATTATGGATCACAAAATATGCGAAACAAATATACTGACATAAGTTAAATGAACAAACATGACCTAGCCATTCACCCATAAAATTACTGTATTAATCACTATTAAAATTTTAATAGTAGCAATCAAAAATGTCATCTACATTTATGACAAGTACATAGTTCACTTGCCACGAATAAAAAGGACCGTAATTGATACTATCAAATAATGGACAATTACTCGAAAGCGCTAATAACCCTAGGTCCTTTACTGCTTTCAAACTGTTGAATTGGTGAATAAGGTCCTCGAATATCAAAGAGGCTCCCCAAACGGTCAGCTGCAAAGCGAAGCTTCGACATCGACCGCCAATGAGATTGGTTCTATGTTTCGTACTACAGCTTTCACTGCAAGGTAGCTAGTTGACAACCAGAACCCAAACACAACGTATTTATGATTCAACACCAGACAGCGCTGTTTCGACCTGCCATAGTTCTAATCAGTGGTGCTAGGAATAACCACAAATGCGTTGCTGGACTCAATTGTCCTTAACGGACAAGTCTGAGTAAATGATGTCGATAGCATCTCCCTTTACGAAGAAACCGAAACAACATATACAAAAAAATTGGTATAAAATTTCACTTATATCGAAAATTCCTGATAGACTTCGAAGTTTCGGGACATAATATTTGTATTATCTCATCAGCACAATTTTGGATAACTTGGACGGGAAAAGTAGGCCTGAAAGTGTCAATGCTCTTTCTTTATTCATCGAATTATAAACCGTTGTTGTCGATTCATATAGCAGGATCAACCAGCAACAGTAGCTCTTCGTCGTTTTCAATTTCATACGTGAATTCAATATTTGAGGATCTGTTGCTTAAAATAGCAAAAATGGCAAATGTTATTCACATGTAGGATTTTACTCTCTTCTCTTGCTTCTATTTGAAATCTGCTCATGAACAGAAGAAGGACAATGGGTTTTTCAATGCTTTACCTTCGTGCCGAGAGTAAAAAATACCGTGGTTGAATTGAAAGTCATTATGTATGTTCCCGAAACGTCTGGAATGTCGTTGGTTTCATTTATTGGGCCTCAATTCCGGAAACATGGAAATAAATCAAACAAGGGTAAGTCTTCTAATGTTTTAGTATTTGCAAATCATTCATCAAATTTTGACTCGAATAAATACTATTTCATTGATTACGTTATTAACGGGGAACCCTTGAGTGGTTATGTTGACTCTGGGTGTGCAGTGGTTACGATATAAATGGCAGACTTTCAAAACTAGAACCTATGGGGTGAACCTACTATAGTGAGTTTACGAAGTTATGGAGGTGGGTCGGTTAGTGTTTACACGAAGGTACCAGTTGACTTGACAGTTGACTTGGCGGTAGCGAACGTCGAAGTACTCGTGGTCTCAGGCACTGTTCAAAATGTTTCTATGATTGTGGGGCAGCCATTTATTAATCACGAAAACGTAACGGTTGTTGTTAAGGGTAGCCAAATCAAAGTATTTAATCACAGTCAAAACGTATCATTCGACTTGAGCAAACTGCCCGAAAGGAAAGTGAATTAGCCAGAGAAACTACGGTTATACTTCCTTTTCACATAGGTTATGTATCAACTTATAGTGAAGATGATTTTAATGACGTTTCTGTTGAAATTCGGTATAGAGATTGGCCAGGCCAATCTCATATCTTACCACGATGCGTTACGAATGCTAGTGGCGGTTACCTTCCTATCATAAATATGTCAGACAGAGATGTGTGTTACGAAAAAAGTACATAAAGGAGTAACGAGCTTTTCCGATGCTTCCATTCCATTATTGACATGTATACAGACTGAAATCAAGAATATAAAACCACTGACTTTGGCGGACTTCAAAAACCAACTTAATTCAAATCTGACTGTTCATGAAATGGAATCATTACTGAGTTTCCTTAACGAATACGGGGGATGTTTTGCTTTAACCCTCGTCGAAGTTGGTGCAACGAATGTTACGGTGATGTCTATCAAATTGAGTGATGACGTTCTTGTGACGTACCGCCCTTATCGAATGGTGTATACCGGGAGAGGAAAAGTGAGGAATATAGTACAAGAGTTAGTTGATAATGGGATCGTTCGAGAATCTAATTCGCCGTATGCCAGCCCAATCCTTCTTATCAGGAAAAAAGAATGTTGAAGTCAAGTGCGTTGATTACCGTGCCATCAACTGAAAAACAATCAATGAAGGTTAAGTACCCTCTGACCCTCATTGATGATCTATTGGATTACATCAAAGGTAACGAGTAATTAACCAGTCTGGACCTCGCTTCGGGGTTCACCAAATCGCTTTCGATGAAGAATCAATATGGAAAAGAGCATTTGTCCCACCTGACGGCCGTTAGTACCTTAGGATGCCGTTTGGACTTGTCAATGCGCCTGCCGTATTTCAAAGAATGATGAATCATATTTTGGGACCTTTACGTTTTGATACTGCCTTAGCCTACCTAGGTGATGTTCTAATTCCTTCTAGAACGATTACCGGAGGTATTTAAAACTTTGACGTAGTTTGATCATGAGATATCTGGAGAGGGCATCAGTCTGGAGGTTAATAAGATCAGAGCAGTATATGGTTTTATCACTCCTATCAACGTGCATGATGTGAGACGTTTCCTAGGTTTGGCTAGCTACTTTCGAAAATTTATTCCTGGATTTGCCGCCATATCTAGACCAATATTATGTTTGTCCATAAACTACACCAATATCATGTCCCACTAAAACGTAATAGAACTTCATTCACCTGAGAAGAGATCAAGAACTGGACTTCAACACGTTAAAGAGAAAATTAGTCGTGAGACCAGTCCTCGCAATATATAACCGAGAAGCAGGTACAGAAGTTCATTGCGATGCTAGCAAAGTCGGACTGGGAGGAATACTCCTCCGAAAAGACGCCGACGGTGTATTGAAACCAGTACAACATTTCAGTCAAGCTACTATGAGGAAAGAGCAAAGTACCATTCCTATGAATTGGAATTCGGTTCAAGGTCATAACAGATTGTAATTCGTTGCGTCACACTTTGATAAAAAGGGATCTAGTTTCGAGGATTGCCAGGTGGTGGCTTAATATTCAAGAATTCGACTTTGACCTAGGATACCGGCCAGGAACCAAAATAGTACATGTTGACGCTCTTAGCAGGATATAGATGATAAAGCTCTAAATGATGTTAGTGTCATGTTGGTCAGCCTCAACGAAGACTACAATGGGTACTTTTAGCACAGCTCCAGGACAGCAGATGTAAAGAGCTGATAGAATGCTCATTCAAACCCTCCAACAACCTTACAGATAAAGAAATTCGTCGAAAGTATTGTTTACAGGAAAAACGTCCCTATCGTTTGAAACCGAACTATCATTCGACACCGAATAGCCCCAGATGGGTAGTACACAAAACAGGTCGAAGAAGTATTCTAATGTATTATCACGATGGCGTTGGACATTTTGCCGTGGACCAAACCCTAGAAGCTGTTAGTGCTCGTTACTGGTTTCCTTCGATGAGAAATTACATGAATTCTTGTTCAGGCTGTATGTATGATAAGGTACCGTCTGGCAAGAAACTAAGTAGGCTGAACCCTATCGCACGAATGATGGGAATAGCAGAAAGCTTGAACCACGGTATAGAGGACCCCTTGTTATTACGAAAATACTCGATAACGATCGGTATCTTGTTGACAAACTACCAGGGTTCAAACGTACACGGACAACCTATACGGGTATATGTCCTTCAGAATGAATGAAACCGTTTGTTACGACTGTCTCATCAAATCAGAGTAGTTCCTTAGGAGATAAATTATTCTTTCACGTTGCATATGGGACTTTTGCAATGTAAACAAATTTTGCCTCGTCAAATGGGCATGCATATTCTACCATAACAAAATGTGTTTTAGATTAAGATAAAATAATTTTATTCGCCATTATTTGTCTTACGAATTGTAAATCAATTTCAAGCTAAATTCGAGGGTTTTCTACAACTGAAGGTGAAGTTTCTTCGATAACTTTAATAGATCGGCCACTGCATCATATACCTACCCTCCTTTACCGTCACATAAATGCACAACTTTGCCCTAATTGAACCGTCTTCGTATCTCTTTCGCTTTCGAAATCCCAATTGAGGAAGTGTATTTGGAACAATTAATCTTGCTGTGTTTGTAAATTCATCACTGTTTGTTCATCAGTAGAAGAAGAGAAAGTCAAAAGATTTTTTTGAAATCTAGTTTCTGATTTCTTACACCTCATCATTCACAAACACGAATTCAACAAACAAAACAAGTTTCTGACCACGATATCTTTTATCCTGAATAACTACTATATTATTCAAAATTGTTTGCTTTCATAATTCAAAGTTGAAACTTGTTAATCTCTAATTTAGAAGTATTTCTGTGGATCAATCGAGTTCATATAGCAAAATAAATCGTTCATTTCTTAGTGAAAAGATAATGCGAAAAACACATATAGATTATTTGCAAGATCTCATCAGTATTTCACAGCCAAGCACTTTATTCAATAGTTTCTGACAACAAACCTGCAAATGGAACATCCGAGTGGTACTCCTCCAGGATATTATCAACACTCCTGTCGGACAAGGACACACTACTGGAAAAGCTGCCGCTGGATCCGTCGAAAATCAGAAGATATTCGTCTTCCGTCTCAGTCTCCATATCTTTAGACCTCCTCTTGTACTCCTGATGAAGCCACGAATGTCGTCTTTTATATATAGTAAAGTTCAAACTTGCATGCGTTGATAAGTTTGGCTAAACCGAAAGTAATTGTCATGCTTCGAAAAATTAATGTGGAAGATGCAGGGGACATCTAATGCAGTGTTTCGAAGCAATCAAAAAAAAATGTAGCGAATAGTTCTATGTTATCTGATATGATTCTCTACCAGCACAAATATGAAGTGAAAAATGACAGATGAAAGATAGTTCAGGTAAATTCGGTACGCAGAAAAAGTCATAAATAAGAATGAAGATTCACTATACGAACAAAATGTATTATTAACATACTACCTTTAAGTTATAATATAATTTTTTGTGAATATTATCGGCAATTTAAGCTAAAATACTAAAATATTCAGTAATTTGGATATAGCGAGTAACTTTGAAATACTTTGGGGAAGTTTTTAGCTTTATACTTCTTCATTTTCATACAAAAAATGTGGGAAACTTCCGAAATAAAGAAAAAAGCAATTAAGTTCAAAATAAACTCTTTATGAACATGTATAGCTATGCATAGAAAATACAGATACGAAATGGAAGAAAGAACTCACCCGAAACAACAACTTTCACATAGACATTGAATTACACTAAAGAAAGAGTGGATACTTTCGGTACACATGAATATTGAACATGGAAATTACTCCTCATATTCAGTTTGTACTCGTTATGAAATTGGATATCATTCATAGGAACGTTAAACAATATAATATATGAAAGAGTAACGGGAGGGGTTTTTCTTTCAGTTTGTATCTGAAATTGATAACACATATTTGTAGAGTCTGTGTTGAACTGAATTGCCTTCTTTCTTCCTTTCGGAAGTTTCTTACATTTTTTTGTATAAAGGTAGAGAAATCACCATTGAAACTTGCTTTAGAGTTGATCAAAATCATTTTGAACCCTTTGAAAATGATTATGTATTGTAGGAAAATAAAATGACATATTTTGATACGGATTATTGTCAACCCTCACATTTTCTCCCATATATTTATTGACACAATTTCATTACTCGAATAATTCTAGTATTATTAAATCAAATTTATAAGTTATCAGTGGTTGAACTAATCTTACAAACTAAGCTTACAAATATTATTATTGCTGTTAATAAAAGTTCGATGGGTTAATATCATTATAATATTGAGTTAATATGATTATAATATCAGTTGGTATATTGAACTGATATCTATTCGTTTCGTTCAGATTGCATTATTATTATTATTATTTACTGTATAGGATGTGTGGTTCGGGTCCTGTCTGACCAAGAATGACAGCCTGGCTGACTCATCCAGAGATGAAAACTGAAAACTGCACGATGAATATCATCTTACTTTGATGATCGAGGACTACATCGGGGTCAGAGTTTGTATCAGCCTATGGATCTAGTTTTAATTATTATTCCACCTGAAAAAGAGTTTCTGCTCAGACTCTTTACCGATACGACCCAGGCGGAGGGCGTGCCAGCATCGAAAACCAATTACCACTCTCCGTAACCCTGAAGTAAGCGGTCATTGTGTCCGAGAATCAAGACGTCGCGAACCAAGAATGACACTCTTCTGGAATTGTTCAGCAAACATTTTTGCCGTTTTGAGGCAAACCAATATGATATTAAGATTAGAAAATAGTAAAGGCATCATTCCTTCCAAAAGATACTCCAACAACCATTTCAAGAGAGTGGTATGGATATAGTCTGCGGAGTTTGTAGAATAAATATTGATACTGCATCTGTTTTATACTATTTTTGGACAATATTCGGTTCTTCATGACGAATATAGTGTCACTTTGATAGTTATGAAGGTGAGGAATGAGTAGTTTCAATAAATTCGGTACCTTTAATTCTCCACAATAGATTCAATATCCTCCCAAGCAAAAGGCAACACCGTTGTCTCAATAATAGCGTGGGAGTGCCGACGCACTCTTACGGTCGTGTAATGTCGATGTATATAGGCCGCATAGACTCGGCATGATGTCCATCGTGAGCCATCGTTTTGAATAAAACATCCAAGATAAACTCTTCAGTGTCTGATTCGAGCCAATTTGACCTCAGGAAAGCAAATGTCAGGTACCCTGACAAATAGAACTTCCTAATATTGTTAAATGCTCCGACCCCTGATTTTTTATCACGGACTATTCAGAGGGAGGGATGACTTTACAGGCTCCAGCCAAAACCATTCTGGTAACGAGACACTCCAAAATCGAAAGACCACAGCCTTCCAGTTGTTGGAGAATGTATAGATATAGAAAGTACGATTTAGGATGTAAACTCCTATGAAGGTGCATCGTTTCTCCGATCTTCACGTCAAAAAGGTTCAGCTCCTCTCGAGGCCGCTACAACAAAACAATAGAGTAGGATCGGAACGGCAAGCATGTTTGTGGCAGCAAAGGTCACATGCTTTGATAAGTCGAGTTCCTCAATGTTAGTAAAGAAGACCTCATGTATTGCCTGATCCTTGTGTTGCCACAAGAGTGATCTCTGCGTTTTTATATGAACCTTTTACTGAACGGGTTCCAACTCGGTGACGAATAGATTTAATCGTTCATTGATTGAAGGTTCATGAATGGCTTGCTTAAGTCAGTGTTCAACAGGTGGATAATATCGTCACGTTTACGTTTTTCACAAAAATAAAAAGACGAGTAATTCTCTTCTTCGCTATTTCCTTTCACAGGGAGTTTTCCGCTACCTAATAGCGAACATTTTATGGTACTACTTCGTTAGTAGTGAAAATTGCTTTGTCGGTTAGCAACGCATTTTGTGGAAAGTAGAACTGTTCCAATGTTTTCTTAATTTTTCTCTCTTATTTAATTCTGTAGCCTGACACGAAATAAATTTGCAACAAATTTGATTTATCACTATTGTATTACGATTCTTCTAGCATCTAAAATTCAAATTGAAATATGAGGTGTGATTTTTGGTTAATTGCATTCTTTCCGAGGATATTTTTGCATTATAATTAACTGAAAAATTTCCATGGCTCTGTTGATATAGAATGTTTCGTGACTACCAATTTAGTGTTTATATTTCAAATTATCGAATTTTTATGATAGTTATCACTCCCAATTTAAAGCACACCACATCCAGTGGCGTAGTAATTATTTTATACAAAATCGTTAATAAAAATTCACCGTATTCGACTGAAAATAAGTACATTTATAAGTTGATGTTACATTGTGAGTGCAACCTGGTGAGTAGTTCCACCATGGCTGAATATTAACTAGGGGTATCGCTTTTCTTAATATTGACGGTTTCAGAATGAGACATATTCTCAAAGATAACATCCCATTTCTCTCTGCTGAAAAGCAAGTACATCTTGAATTTCCAAAATCAATAGCTAAATGCATTCAACAGTGAACTTTATGAACTCTTTTCAAAACAGGAATATTTCATTATTCTTCGATATTACTGAAGTATTGTAACACTTGTGAACTTTCTGAATAACTTTTCATTTCACCATTATCAACACAACAATTGTTTCATGTGTGCTGACAACATAAATACAGATGACCATTGTGATTTCTCAATATCGATTACAACACAAATAATTTTCACTATAGTTCTGCGACTCCGTTAATTATCTGTCTATCACTTGGATTTTTTGAATTTTTGCATATTTCTGATAATTGCTCAATGTCTGTGTATGTAGATACTAACAAATAAATAACAACGCCAACTTTCATTAGTGTCTAACTTAATATATCAAAACACGTAGGAAATGATGTAATATTAAAAAATTATTGTCACTCAATGCGGACCAAAAATATAAATCTGATCTGTGACTTAGTTTTTTATGAGGTAAAAATAGAATAAGCAACTACAAAACAAAAAGAACTTTGAATGCAGAGCAAGCTTTATTCATTATTATGTAACAATGTCATACAATAAATCTAATAACAATAACATCAAACAATAATATAATATAAAGAACACACATACAATTATTGACGAGTAGCACCCTAGTAACATTCGATTATTATCATTATTCAATGAGAATGGAAAAATCTGATATGAATTCTGTTTGTTTTTTTTTTTTTATTATGAACGATGATGGATTCTGGGAACTCATATTGCGTCATTTTCAGAGTAATATAAACCCCATATCAGTTTAAAGAATTTGTAGAATACTTGGTGAGGGAAATTGAAGATAGAATAAGAGCCCTCGTTTTCTCTATTTCAAAAAATGATTTTGATTCCAACAGAAGAGATCCAGAACATCAACACAATAGGTAATTATGAGAGTTTATGAAATAACTTTAACGAAAGAAGTGATTGGTGAAAATCTAGATCGATGGATTGAGTTTGGCCTGACACCTCAGAATAGAGCTTGGTTTTTTCCCGAAAATTTTTTTTACAGACAAAACACAAGTACTACATGAATCTAACTGGGGTTTTATCCCAACACCAAACCGTTATTTTCAACACTTCGACACGTGTTCCGATCAACAAGTGATCATCTTCAAGAGGAAGTTAAATCACGTGCCGAGGTGTTAAAAAAACGGTTTGGTGTTGCGATAAAACTCCAGTAAGATTCATTACTACACCAAAGGTTCCATCACAGTGCATCACAAGTACAAGTACTACAGAAAAATCATCCTTAAGGTGCTATAAAATCGGTGCCTGTGCGAAAGTAGCGATTCACATTGGATTTGAACCGTTGGAGATTGAATCCATTTGGAAAAATGTTCTCAGGCAGATCATTCCACATAAACGCAGTTCTCCAAATGGAAGAGTTCTTAAACAGTTAAGCTCGAGGTGTCCTGAGTTGAACCTCAGAACGATGAGCATCCACAGTCCGTCGCGTATTTCTGATATGAGACCGCCATCAGAGAATGAACTTTTGTTTTAGCAATTTTGGATTTAACGGTTCATAATTTTTCAAATGAGTGAACTGGAGTGGTGAACTTCATATTTCTAAAATATAAGAGGACTGGAAATATGCGAAGAATAAAGAGTATTTTGGT
This sequence comes from Leptinotarsa lineolata, assembly GCA_015342045.1. Taxonomy (NCBI): domain Eukaryota; kingdom Metazoa; phylum Arthropoda; class Insecta; order Coleoptera; family Chrysomelidae; genus Leptinotarsa; species Leptinotarsa lineolata. Next base: position 7,482 of record WOGR01000248.1, on the reverse strand, counting down.
TGATTTAGAACTGGCATCGGCGATAGTATTAAACCAAATGCACGTTAAATGTTCATCGGTAGCGTGAAACAATTTTATAATCGACAAGCTGTATCTTAGAAGGTACTTACTGAAATCGGATTTGTTGCCCGTTTTGTTCTCCTTTATTTATTTAAAATAATTGAAATGTGACACAAATCCTCATATTTCTTTTCCAAAAATATTTAATATCATATTTGATTGATTATGATTCTCTCATTAGATATAACCACTCAAAATGAGATTTGACGAAATATCTTCGATTGCCCCTCATAAATTATTGATTTATTTTTCTGGAAATGACCCAATATAACTTGATAGGATTCATTGAAGGTGAAAAAAAAAAACAATAGCATGAATGAATATCAGAAGGATGTTTCTATATTAATAGGAGAACCCATTTTACTTGGTACCAACCACAACTAAGAAATTCGCTTTATTATTGAAAGAGCAGATGGTACTAGTTAGTTCTGATTGTTTCTTATCTTCAGTTGCACAAACAAAAAGAAATACTTAAGGTAGGAACGATTATATCTCCCCTGACGAAGATGCCATCTATGGAATCAACAGAGAACTCAATCCTCAAATTTCAACGATAAACGACTTCCCAAGATGGTCAGTTGCAAAGCCATCAAGCTTCGACATCGACCGTTGAAGAAATTCGTCCTCTTTCTTTCACTGCAAGGTAACTAGTTGTAAACTAGAGCCCAAACAAAAGGCATTTCTGAAGTAACGAAAAGGGAGACGTCATAGCCCTTACTCGAAATTACGACTTAAAACTCGAAATTACGACTTAAAACTCGAAATTTCGACTTCAATTTCAAAATTTCAACTTTGAACTGGGAATTAAAGTCGTAATTTCGAGATTTGAGTCGTAATTTCGAGATTAAAGTCAAAATTTCATGTTTTAGAGTCGTAACTTCCAAGTAACAAAAATTAAAAGTATGTGGCCCTTCCACGCTTGCGTACAAAATCTTTCGAAGTGAATAGATACATGGTAACTTGCACAATCAAACCTCAGACTTCATGAGATGTGACGCCAAAACAGAGAAATACTTAGTCTGAGACAGAAAAAAAAGTCTGAAACAGCACATATCAGTAAATGAACGCTAATGAAGCCTTTTGATCGGTGGTAACCTTAGCTTTCAGAAAGAGGACTGGTATCTTCATACAAATGAAAAACAATTTATTGAATGTACTACTTGAATGTTGGTCAAACAACATTCAAAAAAATGAAAATTACCTAAAAATATTTTTCTTAGGGATTTCATGAGTATAAAGTTAAAATGGCGGATCCATTTAACATGACGGCTCATAAATGAACACGACCCATTTTTTCTATAGCGTCAAAAGTTTTTCGGGTCGCAGATTATTAATCTTCATTTATTTCATAATTATTCCAAAAGTTATCGGATTTTTCCGTAATCAATGCAATGCTTCTACATTGGGAACAGAGAGTTCAGAATTGCAAAATCAATATAGAAACATATTTTTTTAGGTATATCAGTAAATTATACTAGTTGAAAAACTTCTATATGAATAGTTTCTATCAAACCAATTTACTCGTCAATTTAATAAAAAGAAATAAAAAACACTGTTTCAATTCAATATGCTTCAAGTTGTGGAAATAATAAAGTCATTTGTTTTATTACTCGGGTTTGATAATTTTTTTACCTGGTCTTCTAGAATTCAGAAATGAAACATTAGGTTATCAGATCATTTTTCTTATGTATTTAGAATTCGAAAATTATATACAGGATGTCCCAAAAAGTTATGACATTTCCAGTCGAACCTAACTAGTGGAAAACTGATATTATGATGAATATATTTTCTGTTCATTACGATTTCTTGGAAAAATAAAAGCGTACGCGATAATTTGAACCATATTGTTCATGGAGAATGTCATAAAAATTCAATCGCAAATTGCCAAACATTTACGTAACTCAAATCAACGCACTTTTTTCGTATTGATATCATTTTGATTTCTATTAATGATATCTCAGAAACTTTTCGGATACACTTTACCAATCCCTACTGTGATATAGATGATATTAAAGGTGTTGGCAACCCTCCCAACAACGAAGCATCTATGGGATGGACAAAAGACTCAATCCCCGCATAGCAAGGAGCCTCGTTTATTCGTGATATTCAATGATTGAGTTTCCTGTCGATCCCATAGATGGATTATTTTGAGGAAATTTAATTACCTTCACTTCCATGCTTGCTCTTTCTATGACAGTTCGCCTAGCACCATTGATGAGTTCTTGGCGGGTCGAAACAGCGCTGTCTGGTGAGGTCAATTGATGATTTCTTTCATAGGAAACAGAAAATTCTCAAAAATCTATTTTTTCTCCATTCATTCACCTCAACTCATTGTGTTACACAACAATGATTATTATTTATCGCTTTTTTAGATCAAAAATTCACTTCAAATTTTATAAACAGAAATATCTCACAGAATGTCAAGATATATTGATATATTGAAACCTAAGTTACAATGATAAAATTAATACTTTTGATGAAATACTTCAAAATAACATGAAGTGGTTAAACAATTAGTCAAATGAAAGACTATCAAAAAAGAATCTTCACTTGAGAGGAAGTCGATTAATTTTTTTTCAATGTCTATAACAAATTTCAGTTGGTACCAAGCAATTTGCCATTTCATATTTTCAGGTAAATAATCATTAATATAGAAAATAGTGCATAAAAATAATTATTTTATGAACGAGATACAGTCCAAAATAAAATGCTACCCCTACAAGTGCTATTACTCCAAAACACAGGCATGCACAATGTACATAAAACCAGACAATAAACACATAATACTGACAGTAAACAAAAGAACATCAGACATGCTTTCACAAGCTCACCTGACTAAGAGGACGCATTTTTTCATAAATAACACTTTCAGCTTGCATGGCGCTTGGAGGGGGATGATCGGGAGTAGGAGGCTGGTTATAGTGAGTTGGTGAAAGGGGAAAGTTCGATTTAACAGAGACTTTCTTGTCATTTTTGAGAGTACATTCCTTGTCCTCGCTTTGTTCGGACACCATGATGAACGCACTGGACACAAATTTAACCTCCGGAGCTGAGGAATTGGCCGCAGGTTCTTCCTTATACTTTCGCCAGAAATCATAGTCTTCATACACCTCCGGATTCCGTCTTAGCTTCCTCCTGGGATTCTGTTGTTTGATGATGATATTCTCGTACATAGAAGTGATCGCGATCGGTTCGTTCTTCTTCCTATTGTCGAGGTCTTCGCTCTTACCCCTCTGCAGCTCACTCTTGGGCCTTTCAGGCTCGTCATCGAGGGCTATGCTGAAAACATTCATCTCTACGTATTGGTCCATGCTCCTTCCATGGCCTAAGCGATCTCTGCGGTTCTCTTTGTCATAGTCGTTTAGGTTGCCTTGGCTCCTAGTTCCCGTGTGGGAGAGAAAGAGGTATTCATAGGCGCTATTGCTAACGCCATCGACTGACATTGACATGGGTTGGATGAGGGTTGGAGAGTTCGATATATTCCGTCGAGGAGGTTTTTTAGGAGGGGTTGGCTGAAAAAAAACAATTTTGGTAAATATTATGACAACTGGAAGGAAATATTTCAGAAAGTATGCATATATTTGTTGTGGAATTGGCGAGGTGGTTATGCGCCTGACTCACTATCGGTAGATCGTGGGTTCGATTCCGGCCTCGACCAGATATTTTTCTCGTGAGAATTTATCTGGTTGAAGCTGGCGTGATTCTGCAACCGTCTTAGGAATCACGCGTTGAAAGGTAAGATCTCGTTAGGGGGCGACAACTGATTAACGGAAAAACAGATTTTAAACAGATTTGTTTTAAACAGATTTCCCATTTCATCATTCGAAAAACATTTCAAGTAGCCTGTTTGCAAATTTATTTCTGAACCGAATATTTGTAGGTTTGTCAGGTGCGTGTTTGGAGAGATGAGCTCAACAAGAAATAGATTCAACAATATAAATGTTCAGAACTATATATATTTGTACGGAAATTAATCATATTATTCACATATCAATATTTTCAAGAAAAAATCACCTCATAATTCAACCATGAATGATTTAGATGGTTGGATTATTATATAAGTGATTTATTCGCTTATTTTTCGGAATCGCTCTTAATGTCTCGTTAGCAAATGTAATTTTGGCATCTTCAACATTCAAAACTATATTTTTTTTTAATTTTTTTGGTTTCACTACAGATACAAAACTTAGTGAACGTCTAAATTCAATATATTCTATTGAAATAATTTATACGTTTCTATAGTTCTGTAATAAATTCTCCTGTTTGGCTTATTCATTTTTTTTTTAAATTAATTTAGCAGCGGCTGTCACCAGATGCGGATTTCTCCACAATAAACTCTGAATATTAAGGCAATCCAAAAAAAGCTGTAGAGTTCGTGCAGATCGCACGAAGGCCGGTCTTTTTGAAACTTAACTAAACCGTGTACCTTTAGAGATTATTTCCCTTTTAAGTTCTACTCCTGAGCGAGGCTGGCGGCTGATACTTTTGGCTAAAGGCCTTTCAACTATTCTGAAATGGTGCGGGACTTGCTCAATTAATGAGCCATCAAAAACAAAAAGATCCTTCAGATTATGTTTATATTACAAAAACAAATAAAAATAATAAACAAGTATGTTTATAGACCAAACAAATACCAAATGATAGAATGATAAAATCACATCATTGATAACTGATTCTCGAAAACAAGAATTATCTCGTTATCAACTCGTAAAATGTTATATATTCTCTCATAAGGTAAAATTCCAACTTACACGAAAACTTCAATTACATTACTCTATCTTGGTTGGAAATTCTGAAGCGTTTATTTGACTTGCCCGGTCGCCGTACTATTGTTTGGATTCGTACACGTGTGTACTAGTACTCTAATATTTACGCATATGAAAAGGGGTGTGGTGTGATTTATTACCTTTCTTATATTTTCAAACAACAACAACAAATAAGACAAATATTACAAGATTGAAATGACATCCTCTCTCTATCTAAAACAACATGGGGTTAGTAAAAATCCAAATTGACTCACGATACTCTACTAGGTTCTGATCTCCTTCTCTGGTACGGTATGTGTGCAATAATAATCTGTTATAAGTGCCACTGATAAAACGAAACACAATTAACTCACTGACTGCGATTTACCGTGAATCCACTATAATTTAATTCCGCCAAACAGTTTCGCCTGACGGTCAGCTCGCAACCCCGATCGCAACTCCCTATCTCAAAATTCTTGTTTCAATCCGCAGAACCGTCTCGCTGTAGGTTCAGATCACAACTCTCTATCTCCAAAATATTCTTAGCATTCCCAAGTCCGCAGAACTGTCTCTAACACTCTTCCTCTCTGGCAGGCTGGTTAACCAGCCACTGCAAACTTTTTCGTATGTCGCAATCGATAGTTTGTCTCCGTGAAAATCGGATTTAGCGGTTTCCTTCAGTAGCCTACAATTAGTCATCCTGGTGAGAAGGAACAGTTCCAAGGGAATTCGCGAGGATTTGATTGTATGTATGATTTTGCGGATCTCTTAAGACTCGACAGATTCAGTTCCAGTAAGTCGCATCCACGAAAAAAATAGAGTGAAATAAGAAAAATGAGTTTCCTCCAGTAGCCTACAATAAGTCATCCTGGTGAGAAGGAAGAGAGAGAGAGAATTCGCGAGAATTTGATTGTATGTATGATTTAACATTTGACGGATCTCTTAAGACTCGACAGATTCAGTTCCAGTAAGTCACGACCACGATAAAAATCGAGTGAAATAAGCAGAATATTATTCAATGACGTTAAGGTCGAAGTGTTTTGTATATTTTTCAATAATTCACTGAAGTTATTGAACTGATGAGTGTTCCAAAATATTGAGAAGCATGAAGGCGTAACAACACTTTATCAACTCTCACAAAATGAAAGTCTACGAAATTTCGTAACAAAATTTGTAATTTATTTTATTTTTGCGGTCTGCTGGTTATATGGCGAATACTTTAATATTTTGACGATGGTTTAAAAAACTATTGAACTTCGCCGTCAAATATTTTCATGCTAGAAAGACCTAGCAATCCATTAATTCTTGGTCACCCTGTATATAATATACAGTATGTAACTGCCAAATGGAATAAAATCATTATTTCGGTTAGTGTACATTTTTGAAGAAAATCCCGAAACATTTCAAATTTAAAATATAATTTGACATACTTCAACGGAAAAATGCTACTCCTACCGTTAACCCCCGTCGAATGATAGGTACATCCCCCAATGGGAAGTATACGCTTGTGATATATCGTTTGAAAGATCTCTTCATTCTCTATTTAAAAATGCTATCGTTTTCAAGTTTATTGCAACAATAAAGGTAATAGAAATTAAAATCATGTAGTTACCGAAATTCGATAAAATACACTCAAAACTTATTGCAATATAGTCAAAACTTATTTCATGTTGAGGTATCGATATTAAGAAAGTAAGCAAAAACCATAGCAATGTTCGTTTCAGATGGTATCTTTAAAAAACTGTAAATAATTTTCGTGGCAACGTTAGTTTAAAACGCCTTGTCAAATTGTTTTGTATGTTACAACATTAGTTGTCAGTATTTTACTTTAAGTTTAAAGTTCGTTAACTTCAAGTTTGACAAATGTTTAAATTACCGAAAATGCATAAAATAACAGTAATACAAATGATTAGTTACGGAGATAAAACCCAACACAACAGGAAGTAGCTCGCCTATTTCATAAGAAATTTTCTAATTTACCGCCCATATCTCGAAGAACAGTAAGCAAAATAAAGAAGCAGTTTCGCAAGTTTGGTCATGTGGGGCAGATGAAAAAAGCAGCTGCCAATGCAATGAGTGATGAACTCGAAATAAATGTGATACTTGAGTTTGAGAAAAATCCACACACATCGAGTAGACAGGATCCACTATATTCAATGTTAGCCGTACATCGATAGTGAAAGAAAATAAAATGCATCCCTATAAAATGACACCAACTCAGGAGCTCATGAAAGACGATTCTGATAGAAGAACTTATTTTTGAGAGCAAAAGATGGACATGTTGGTCAACAATATC
>WOGR01000247.1:0-28951 GCA_015342045.1 Leptinotarsa lineolata | reverse complement strand
CCTAAGTATGATATAGCATTTGCGATCAACAAGATGTTGGTTCCGAATACGGCCCTGGCCAATTCTTGGGCTTTTCAATATCACGTGCGTAGGGCATGTCAATGTTTACATCCACTCTATCTTGGATTTGAATTTACTTTAGATCTATTAAACGCCTCTTGTAATAAAATGGAGCGTAGTAGAAGCGTTTGAACTATTTATAAATCTTGCCCTGAATTCAATTGAATCATAAGAAAAATATTTATTTCAGACTCAGTAACAATATTTCAAGGAATTGGTTATTTTTTATTATAACTTACTTGTAATGTTTCATTAACATATAGTTCCACATTCTTCTTCGGCAAAATTTACATTTAGATTTGATTTTCTCGTGAGTATACAATTTATGAAAATTGAGAATTTTCGTTGTTCTAAATGATCTAGAGCATTTATCACATGTAAAACTTTTAGACTCAACATGAAGTCTTAGATGAGTTTCCAAATCTGATATTAGACTAAAACAGCGCCCTGAAAAATTCATTCCTTGAATTGTTATCAAATACGATACTCACATATCTTCATCTCACAATGATTTCATCTTCTTAGACTATCAATTATAATCTGATAAATACAAATAATGCTAGCAACTAGAGATTCATCCATTATATTTGAAATCAACATACCACAAGTTTGGCAAACATGTTTTGGTTCATTTTGATCGACTTTAATTTCTTCAACCTGTGAATCAGATTTTTCATATAGTCCATTACATTTACAGCTTTCTGAATATGCAGCTGACAAACTGGAAAATGATACATTTAAGAAAACAAAAAATTCCGAAAAATAATAATTACCTTTTTTGGCAGTTTTGGCAATAACCAATATGCATGTACTGATGCGATTCCATTTCTTTAAGGTTTGCGAAATGCAAACTGCAACTGTGACAATCGTACCTAGCGCTGCATTCAACTCCATGGATCTTTTTTTGGTGATCATATAATTTATTGGAAGCAAGGTAAACTTTGTTGCACATATCACATGAATATTCTAGCAAGGTATTTTCAATTTTATGAGGAATATACTGAGTAGCGGTAATGTCTTCAGTAATGGTTGGGGTTTCCCCCAAAAGTTTATCATCGTCTATTTCTTTTTTGATTGTCACTGGATTTGATTCAACTATTATTGATGCATATTTTGTTTCTAATTCGGAAAAATCGTGTTCTAAAGTTACTGCAGGCTCAGATTGTACATCAGCTGTTGTTTCATCATTAGTGAAAGTAACGGTTGGGACTTCAATGAACTCAATTTCTTTCATTTGTTTTCTTTCCTTCAACACTTCCTCCACTTTTAAAAAATCCTCGATAAATTTAACAAACAATCTCAGATTCTTCAGGCATTTATTACAGATAAAATTCTTGTCCGAAAGTCTAATATTCTAGGAAAATTAAATATAAGTACCATTCAAATTATTGCAGAAATTTTTCTTACTCTATGAGGTATACAAAATCTTATCATTTGCTTTATGGTTTTCTTAGGATGACATTTGTCCGAGAGAGGAGCGCTTTTCTTGGGATCCAGTGCAACTAAACATATTCGACATGATCCAGTTTTAAATTTTCTATGTTGAATCTGACTAGGTGAATTTGACTCTTGTTTTTCATAAAATTGTAAATCAGTTTCATAAGGGTTTAAGATGTTCTCTTGACAATTATTTTGCTTTGGACAACTTTTCACTTCATGATCCTTAAAATCTTCTTCCACTGGGCAGTCTTCTTCAATTTCTAGGGCAAAATGTTCAGAAAATATAAATATGTTGAAAACATTTTTTTCGCAAATTTTAGTACCAGATTTTCTTGCTAGAATAATTTTATTGGCCACGGTAATTATGCAATATTTTCAAAACAAATTAGATAAAAAAACATGAAATTTTAAATACATGAAATCCCAAATTTGATACATGAAAATTTGTTCTTATTCATCATGTCCCTCTGTTATATTTCTGATAACATTATACATAGTATCAGTAATAGCTATACCAGTACGAAAACCATACTGGTAATCATGTATAATTTTACTTTCATTAAAACATTCTACTAAACTCCGATATGGCATAATATTTTGGGGAAATTCAACTGACGCGAAGTGTCAAGGGTTTGTTGAAAAAAATTGTGAAGAATAATCTGAATGAGGAATGATGAAAGCTGTAACCAGTTATAAGGGAGTAGCAAATAATTTCAATCATAGGAATGTATATATACACGAGGCCATGAAATACGTTTCAGACAAACATTTATTCAAAAATACATTTCTTTATAAGAATACTTTAGTTTCAAATAAAAAAAAAATGTTTGAATTTGATTTTAATATTGTGGGGTTAAGGTTTGATTTGTGAGAAACAAACTTCTGGAACATATTTTCAAAAACAAATTGACCTTCATGGGGAAGGAAAATTGTCTTTTCAGGTAATGTATCTTTTTTTCATGATACGTTAAAATGTTAAGAAGAAAATTTGTTCAGGGTGAGAAATTATGGCTCTACAAAATATCAGAAAATTTGGACTAGTTTGATTTTTTTACATTAAACAAAATAAATGAATTTTCCTCACAAATAGAATTCACCGTTATAAAAATATTGCTCTACATACAATATATTTATTCAGAGTAGTTTATAGCGTCATTCGCTGAGAATTTGAGTAAATAAAATTTACTGGTTCATCTCAAAAAATTGTCATTTAATTTAAATGGCGGTATCTTTCTTGAATTTTACACAGTCCTAATTCGTCATCCTGAACAACTTTCCCAGTAACATTTTGACATATCATGAACAAAGAGATACATTACATTACCAGAAAAAAATATATTTTTCTAGAAATGAAACAAGTTCAAAATTCATCTTTTCAAACAGAGCTTAATCCCACAATTTTAAAATAAAATTCAGAAAATTTTAGTCCATTACATCACATCACTTTTGTAGCATCAATCCAGGGACACACTGAATATGCAAATTTACTCAAATACACACTATACACACTTATAAACTATAACATATACAGAAATATACATATGCCCAAAGCATAAGGAAGCTTGAATGTTGATTTAGAGAGAAAAATTCAATACATAATTAAAAGAATGACGAAAAATATGTAAAAACCGCATGTATGCTGTCTGTTTAAAAATGAGGTGAATTCTTATCTTTCACAAAACATATTTATTTGTTCAAGTTATATTTTGTCCCCTTCAAAGTAGTCCCCATCAGATATAATACACATGTGGCAGCGTCTTCCCAACCCTCGAAGCAGTTCTGATAAGCACTTTTTAGTATGTCCTTGAGCTCTCTCAGCGATTCGGTTTTTATCTCCTCAACCGTCGCAAAATACCGTCCTTTCATGGATCTTACGGTGGCTGAGGCATGATTATAGTGTTGTTTTTTAAAAAATTACGAACAAGCAATGACGAGTGAGCAGGTACATTATCGTGATGCAAAAGCCATAAATTGTTTTCCCCCAATACCGGATGTTTTCTTCATATTATTTCTCGCAAGCAGCGCATAACTTCAAGATTTTAACTATACGACCGTGTGACAAGAACTCCTGGTACACTACGCCACGGTAATCGAAGAAAACAGTGAGCAAAACCTTGACATTTGATTGAACTTGGCGTACTTTTTTTTATCTTGGCTATCCAGGGCTCTTCCGTTAGGACGATTGAACTTTAGTTTCGTCACCAGTTATGACTCTTTTAAGCAAATCTGGATCGCCGTTGACGTCGTTCAACAATTCCTGAGCGATGCTCATGCGACGTTTTTTAGGTCAAAATTCAACAATTTTGGAATGAACCACTGCCACACGCTTCATGCCCAAAATTTCCAAAAAAAATACATGGCATGAGCCAACAGATATGCAGACATCCTCAGCAACTTTTAAAATAGTTACTCGACGATTCTACATAAGAATTTTTGTCACTTTCTCAACATATTCATCGATTGTCTACGGCGAGCGTCATCATTCACATCTTCTCGACCTTCTGGGAAAAGCTTGTACCATTTTTAAACATTTTTCTGACTCACAGTACAAAAACCGTATGTCACTGTCAACATTTCAAGTGTTTTTGAGCACTTAATTCCATTTTTTTCACAAAATTTGATGCAAATTATTTGATCCAAACAACTGTAACTGTGTATATATGCTCGAGACAAGTGTACAACATAAAAAAATCGGTAATGGAATGTACTGTTATAAATCATGCCCTGAAGAAAGTAACGCAGTCCGCTACTAGTAGCCGTAAACCATCTGTGACGTGGCTAAGAGCGCGCTCAGCCTGAGTGAACTTTCGCGAATCTTCGATGTCCATCGGCATTCAAGATTTAACGAGAACACCGTTACCATCGCTCGATGAAATTCCAAAGAAAATTCTAACACCTTCGATTGCCAAATATAAGCGCCAACCAATCGCTTATCAGACAGTCTAGTGTGAGAACAGTGCGGTACGCGGAGCGATCTAAAAAGGCGATAGACATTCAAATAGTTGAAGTTTTAGTTGAAGTGTTTTGTTATTTCAAAAGTGAAATAAAGTTAACTTTGATTATTGTTCAGTGTAGTCAATTATTGGTGAACCTACGGGGGAAAACGTAACAGTACGTAGCCCGAGAAATTTTAACATTCACCTTATTTTTTGAAGTCCACATATTTCCTAGCGCGCCAAAAATTTTTTCAAAGTGATTTAGGTTTTTGGGTTTCAATATTGTGCGAACAAAATTGCTGACCATACTAATACATACACCAATCGTTCGCTTTAGCATCTGTTTTCAAACTGTCTTCCATATATCACTTCTTAAAACTGATGAAAAAAAATAAAAAGTCTCCTGTGGTCAGTGACACGGTAAAATAATTTCCGCGGGCATTAATAAACCCTCAATGAATATATTTTCTGAGTCTGCTAACACATTTGCAACAGAAAAATTTTAAATTCGATTTCCATGGGTTTTATTTATGAGAACTTCATATACTGAGTCACCATAGTTACATCGTGAATGTGACTTAACTGATACAATTTTTAGTCGACTCAATTTATTTCTTAGTGGGGAAAGAAGTTTCAGAGTGCTAGAAGATTTGGGATAGGTTGATTCACATGTGAATGATATGAATCATAAATTCCTTGATTTTTTAATAAATCTACTATTGACGGTTTGTATAATGAAATTCTTTGATATCCAATTTCCATATTTTTTAATTTTCTGAATGAAAATTCATATCAAATCAATCCCGGGTGTCATTTGTATCAATGGTCATCAAAAATGAGGAACTTCATCAACTGATATCAATTTAAATTTGAACTCGTTTCCAAAGAGATATCCAAAAATATGTTATAAGTTAATAAATCAGTGTTGGGAGGATTGTCATTGAAAAGTCAACTAAAATAAGTAGTCAGAATGAAAGTGAGAGAATACTTCTTTTTTTTTAAGATAAAAACTTAATCTACCCTAACACAAAAGAGCCAAGTTTTCCTCAGCAGATCAACAGATTTTTGTATACAAGCACTACAACATTTTTTTACAATTTCGTGTAAAATTCTTACTTTTGTTCAAAAAATTACCTTATGTTATTGTGATATTCAATGTGAACAAACCTGTTTTAATGGAAGAACAGCTGAGAGATATTGGCTCTTCCTTAATAGTAATAGATTCTTCCAGTATGTGAATATCCTCAGAAGAATGAAATATGGGAGTATCTGTTTCTGGAAGAATGATTGGCAAAGCTCTTGAAACGACCTCGTCCTTTATACTAGAATCCGTTTTTGGAAGAATAGTTGGCACAGCCTCCGATACGAGCCTATTTTTCATTAAATTATTAAACATACATTGTTCAAAATGAACATCACATATAGCAAAATTATTATAATTGCTACATATTTGGTTCAACTTTGTTTGCAGCACTTCATTCTTACAAATTGCAAGCCACTGTTTTGCCCTAAAAAAGATGTGGAGTGTAAGAAAAAATATTTAACATGTATCACGAAAAATGGGCGCATACAATTAAAAAATATTCACATAATGTCAACTAAATTAGCCATAACATACCAAGAAAATGTCTTCTTTTACAATATTTACAAAGATTCATAATGTAGTATAAATAAATCGTTATTGAAATGTCAAGTGAGTGTTGTAAAACAGTTTTTATGAATATTTTAACTTATTTTTGGTTGAAATCATCCAGCTAGTTGTAAACATACATCTAATATATTGCTTCACTAACGACAGCACTCATTTTTTTTTTCATTTAAATGCCCAAACATCAGTTGCCAATGCATATCTCAGCTATCTTCCATGAGAATTCAATCAAAATAAACCGAGAATCACTTTTTTTCAAAATCAGTTATGGAAAGTAATTTTTTTTTCATAACTTGTTACAAAAAGTGAGGATGGAAAAAACCTTTTGGTTTTCTACTCCTCCATCAGTATATCGAAAGTGGAGAACTACTGAAGGAAACCAAAATACAAAAGTTTTGTTCAGATACAATCTGGAAGAGAATAATTTATCCAAACAGCTATTTTCAAATATGAACAGAATTAGAAAAAATCATTTTTTATATCTGAAAGATTAATATGTGATGAAATTGGTCAATACTTAATGAATATCCTTGAATTATTCAAATAACACTTTATTGTGACATTTTCACTGGACGATTGAAGGCAACAAAATTTGGGCTGGTAGGCCTAGGACGTCCTCGCAGTAAACGTTTGGTACTTCAGGTTCCATTCGACCAAGGCCTACTAGCCCGGATTTTTTTCTCTTTAATCGTGACTCAGGGCAGTAAAGCCTATTTTGTTATATTTCACTGGACAATATTACAAAAACGAGGTTTTGCATACTGTCCAATGAAAATCTCACAATGAAGTTTTACTTGAATAACCGAGTTTGAAATATCTGGTTTATGAAACTGACAGAATCAAAAGTATTACAGTGTGAAAAAGGGGGGGAGTGAATAAGAGATTTACCAAATTATGACAGACGGTTGGTCACAACGAACTAGATAATTTCAACTGACAAACAAATACGTAAACCATATCTGCTGCTTCATTAATTTTCCAATACGAAGAGCTGTGGGGTTTCAAGTTCTCTTCAACATAACCAACTTCGAAAATTCATTTCTTGGAAAGTTATTCACTTAATCACCAACCTTTCTAAATCGTTTGGGAACTTGAAAAAAGAATGTTTCGTGGGGGAATTTGATGTGTTACTGCAGTTTTTTGCTGCACATTTTCTGACCATTCCGAAAATTATTGCAAAGGTTTCTACTCTCACTCCAGCAATCTGAAAAAATACAATTAGAATCAAGAACCTCTGGAGTGAAATGAATCTACCGAAACAACTTTTTCCTCACCAGAACAAAAATGCTGTCTCTCGACATGAGATGTAGTCATTTCCTAATTATGCCAATTTGGTTAGCGAAGTGCTTGTCAAGAACCCAAATTTTTGTTCTGGTGAAGGACAAGTGTTTTCAATAGACTAAAAAAATGTATTTGAGTTACTGGATTAAATCATTATGTTAATAATTCCATCATGCTGGGATTAAATAATCTGGTATGCTGACAAGTGGGTTAGTGATGAAGAATTTTGTATTTAAATGTATGGCACATGCATACATAGTAGGCAGCACAAACAATTTTTGGAATGCTTCAACCTAGGTATCTATGCAGAATTACTTGTAATATATTGGTATGAATCAAAGTATGATAAAGATTACTAATATTAATAACATATGTTTATTGGCTTGCTGGGTAGAATTGGAACCTATGACTTAATATGATTAGAATTGAGAGACGAGATAACAAGAGTTCTAGTCATCTCCTGATGATGCTGACTTGGATAGCTAAACGAGCGCCATGAGACAATATTTTTTTCTGTTGTGGGAAAAGTTGTCAAAAAATTATTTTAGGTAAACCATAAATATTTTGAGAAATTTAAACGTCCCTAATAATGCCTTTCATTGTGAGTAGTCGCTGATAAATGTAAGCTCCGTAACCCTGACAGAGAAAAGTTTAATTTTGTAAGAAAGAATTTGCCTACCTAGAGATGGCTAATGTCACCCCTATACGATTGGCACCTTTTTTCTTAATACTAACGAAATCAACAATTCTTGCTGAATCTAATTTCTTTCCCGATCCATAGAATAGGTTTTTGTTAAAGTGGTACTTTTTACAATGACTGTGAAATGCCCAAATTCAGTATGTAGGTATGAGGTTTATTGACTTTTTATTAAACTTAGTTTCTTCAATTCTTCAGCTTCTATTAAAATATCCTCTTTCATTTTGGACTGTGTGCATGGCATATTCAATTCCTTTTCCAAGTTTGCTATTGCATTCTTATGCGAGGGAAAGAGTTGGTGAAGGATGGGAGAGCTGATCTATTAGGTTAATCTTACACATATTAATGACTGGTGGAATCCCATCTGAGAAACCCTGGAACTCAATTCCACAGGCAATTTAAGCTAATGTCTACTATGTACTGCTAGTGTTCAAGGGAAAGCAAGAAAAAAATTACCAACGGTCACAATAAAAAAGGAGAGTCACTAGGCTCCCTTTTATATTTCTTCAAAGGCTGGATTGGTGTTTAATATACACAATCACTGATTTCAAAAATAAAACACCACTATTTTTCAGGAAATTCAGTTTTCCATAAAATTTTACTCTAACCTCAAAAACCCGACCTAATTATAACAGCAAACCCCGTACCTTGGCATACGTCAACCATTAACTTTTGACAACTGCCATACCACAAGCATAGTAAAATAAAACAACCAATAAGTCAGCTCCCACTACTTTCATTCATAATTTCACAAGGTTCTCGGTAACCTCGTCACAATTATTCTGTGACCTCGTAGTTATATTGTTCTGTGACCTCTTGTCGAAGAGCAAAGCCAATTTCGTTCTTTTACCATAGGCGTGCGCTCATATAAAAATGAAATTTAAGGATATTATAGAAAATTTTGTGGTAAGTTACTTATTCCGTACGGCGATTTCACCGGCTCTGCAAGAGCCCAACCCTTGGAATATGCGGTCCACACTTGTTGGTGTCGCCGTCTAGCCAGCCCGAGCAAAAATCCAGCCGTTGACTATTTAGAAAAATGTTTACCGCAATTTTAAATGTGTATTTTCTTTTTGTTTCATTTTCTTTCTCTCTTGTCTTAATTAATGTTTTTCTATAGTATTGATACACATAATATAATGGGTTGCTAATAAGTACTCATGTGAAAAAACAAAAAAAGAGGTGTTATACAAAATGTTTATTAATTCTTTCATTTTGTTTTACTGGGATTTCTAAAATTTTATTTACATATTTCAATGCATAATTTAATCTTACCCTAAAGAATAGTTTTAATAAGTAAACTTCGGGAAAATCATTAAAAGGATGTTTAAATTTCGTTGTCTTGCTAATATTTACAAACGAATTGACAGAATTATTTTCGGTGGCAAGTAATTCTAAATTTAATTGGAACAGCGCTTCTAATAAAGATATATAATGAACAAAATTTTCATGCAGCATATTTAAATGACTAAATGTATCTAAATTACTATTTTCATAAGCTCTTAAAAACAATATAAAGAAGAATCATTGAGGTTGATATAAGCATTGAAATAGGACTTACATATATCGCAGCTGTAAATTTGTAAGCATTTTTTATTAGGTATCGGCAAAAATACCTAACAAAATTTTTCTCCAATAAATTATTTTTTGATAATCTTTATCTATGAGAGGGAGAGATGTATCGATGGCCGTCTTCAATGATATATCAAAAGAGGTCTGAGAAATGAGGGAAACACTATCTTCAAATAGATCTACTGCTTTAAACAAAATACCACTCTCGTCATTTGCACAATTTTAAGAACGAGAATTCGATAATCTCACACAAAACAATTTTTAAATCTCCTTTTGAACTGAATTGGCAGTGGATTTAGGCAATTTCCATTTTGCTGCCTGACTAAGCCAAATAAGCTTTCCAGACAATCTTGATTTAGCCTTCTAGTTAATAAAAATGAAAATTTGTTTGCTCCTAGTACTGGCCATAATTCTAGTAGGGCATTAATTGAAATTTTAGAACCATTTTCAAATTTCACTTTGTTCGAGATAGTCGAATATATTCAGACTCTTTTAAAGAAGTCATTTGCTCATCTATACCTTTGAATGCGAGATTGAATTTTTTTGAGCCTGTGCATCGAGAAGAGTTAAATATGTCGAAAAGTTTGTCCATATTTTCAAAAAATTCTGAAGTAGTATCGGCTTCCTTAGGTAGGGCTCTAAATTTAACATACATTTTTAAGGCTGTCGAAACGGTGGCACTGAATAACTGTGTTGCAAATTTAACTTTCATTTTTTCGAAGTTCGTGGGAGAGACATGAGAATCTGTTAATTTTGGAACTCCACGAATTACATACCTTTTTCTTCAGTATAAAATTTAATTATTTGATCCTACGTAATAGTTTTATCCCATAATATAAAATTATATTTCATTGGCATATTTCTCGAAGCTTTAATAAGATGAAGTATATCAAAGAAAAAGTAGAAAGTAGGAGGGATGGCCAATTCTAATAGCGGTGTATCATCTATACCAGAGGTTCCTAAAATATAAAATATAATCCCTTCGATTTAAACAATAAAATTTATTGTTTAATAATATTTAATAACATAATCATTACAAACGATATTATCATATCTATATCAGTACTTGATTTTGATGTCCAGATAAATATCGTTGGTACAGCATTATGTCGTAGAAGTTTTTTCTTATGGCTACTTATTATCACATCAATTTCAAAATAACTGCCACATAAAGGATAACTGCTTTTGTACAGTGTTTCTAATTTGTTAACCAAATCAGGTCTGCAGCATGCTTCCAGCCATATTTTTGCCCAAACAGATTGAACAACTTATTAGGTACTTACTCACCTTTCGGGATCTTTCGGTAATCTATAAAATTTCTCACTACAATTGTATGCCTTATTTTTGCAATCATTGAAGCAGCAAATATTTCCTGACTTCTTTATTAGTAATGTTTTTTTACATCTTCCATTTTCTACTCACCTAATAATCAAACAGACAACAATAACCAACTACAAAAACTAAAATCAATAATAACAACAGCGAATAAACTAAACACAATATCAATTCCCGACCGTTCATCATAACTAATCCGATGCCCGTGGTACCTTCGAATCCTTCGATACTACAGCACTGAACGCGTTGTATGAGAATCTCATCCTAAGGGCGGTTGAAGGTCCCCAGTAACTCTGGCGAATCACGAGGTGAGAAGCCTTCTGGTTGTATCCTACTGTGGTGGAATGCTACATAAGCATTGTCTAAGGATTATAGACAATGACATACATGAAATAATATAATAAGTTTTGTATCTACAAGAAATAAGAACCAAGAATAATCCTAAAGAACCAGTAGTCCGAGTATCCTTACTTCTTAGGTATACTCATGATCGAATCGTAGCAGGCAGTTTTTGGATGCACTGTAAATTGTCGGCAACGTTTTCATATCTAAAATTTTTCATGTAATTTACCGCTTTTGGCCTATCAGACTGACGTTTCGCTTGTGGAATCATGAAAAAAAGAAGTTTTGTCATGACTGATATTACCACTTCGCCAGAAATATCACAAGTTCTGATTTATTTCGGTTTAGAAATGCTTTTGATTGAAATTTATTTATTTTTAGAAAATTTTAATATTCCTGGGTTTACACTAAGTTTCAATAAGTTTCGAGCGTTTTTCCAGTTTTCCATACTTCGTGTTCAATTCTCATTCTTCTAAGCATAGTATAATGTTCGAGTTTTCTTTCATTATACTCTTTTATATCCGAATGTCCTTACATCGAAGAAAGGTTGGAGATTTGTCTCTCTTCGTAGATACTTTCACGGGAAGCGTTCAAGGGACTTGGCACATTTGATTCCACCAAGAGCAGTATATATCAGAAATACGCGACGGACTGTCGCTGCTCATCGTTTCGAAGTTCAACTCAATACACCTCGAACTTCGCTGTTTAAAAACTCTTTCATTTGGAGAACTGCGTTCATGTGGAATAAACTTTCTGAGAACGTTTTTCCAAATGGATTTAATCTCCAGCGATTCAAATCCAATGTGAAACACTACTTTCGCATAGACACCGCTCTTAGAGCGCATTAAGGTTTATCCTGTAGTGCTTGTGTTTTTTCCTCAAAAAACCATAATTACAATACAATATTTTTCCAAATGGGTACCTAAAATGTCTATAGAATCCAGGATCACCTTTTTATCAGGAAGCAGTAATATAAATGTACAGCCATCCTGAAGTAAATTTTTTCATAAGAAAGAATAACATGGCAGCAATCCAAATTATAGAAAATCTCGGTAAAACTGCAGAAACAATTTCAAAATGCAGATGTCAAACAAATTTGGAATATCTTGCAAAACTGTAATGTGTTACTGTTGTTTGCGCCAACAACACAGAAAATATAAAAAACGGAAGGAAAACGGAATTAATAATTGTAATCGTTACCATCACTCTTCATTGCATAAATTTATTATAAATACACCGAAATGTTTAGAAATTAATGCAAATTCATCTGTAACAAATTACGAAACATTAGTTGAAATATGTATTAGCTATCTAGAGTTGAGAGCTGACAGCAATAGGTAAAATATTGTTTTTGATACAGTTACAGTGATGTCCAACAGTACCATCCATTCAACAAATACAGAACGCGTATGTCCCCCAATAAAACTGTGAAAAATTTTTAGAATGACAAATAAAGCAGTACAAAATTGAAAATGCCTAATTTTCAAACCCGCCATAATACGTGCTACTAGAGGTGTCTGATAGACTTCATTCTTTAGTTCAGATTTTTCACAGAGAGGGATTTTTTGTTGTCAAAATTTAAATATTCGTTGCTAAAGGATCGATCATGCTCATCCGAATCTTCATATTTTTGTTGAAAATCGCAAAATATTGAAAAATCAAAAATAAAAACTCTGCTTTACTTCGCCAATATCGATTTTCACTGTGAAGCTTCATAAGGCCCTAAAATTTATTAAGTTTTTTTTGTTAATTTATTATGCTTACAGTAAAAGTGAGTATAAAACTTTAAATAACCATATAAATCAGTAAAAAGGTGTTAAAATATGATATTGAAGGTCTGTCATTCGTCCTGTGTTCTATGTAAAAAATTGTAAACCGTTTTGCGTTTAACCACCACAGAATATTGAAACGTTTAACCGTTGCTCTGTGTTTAAATCCTAACATGTTAACTCTTTATAAAAAACGGTTTTATTGAAAGTTACGCTTGAGAGGGTATCCGTTATTGTTATTATTTTACAAAAAGACTTGGAAGTGAAAAGTTTTACTTCAGTAAATGCAAGTATAGGCAGTAGTGAAAAAAAAAAGTTCTCTGTTGCTCCCTTCATTTGTGTTTTTTGAAAATGGATGCATTTACCGAGGTAAAAATTGTGATATTAACTAAGTACTTTATATTTAGAATTATAAACTGTTTTTTAGAATATTCTCGTAAGAGCTAGGGAAAGGCAGAAAATGCTTGAAGGGTTTACAGGTGCTGAAAAAGTGCCACCAATTGAAATTTCCTCAAACAAATCACAAAGTAAGGTGTTAGAAATTTCTCAGGTTCACAAAGAATCTTTGTCAGAACCTAATCACCTTAGAAGTTATGATTGCCCACTAAGGGAGAGTCAATCTGAAAATAACTCTACAAGGTTTTCACGACAAAATTCGAAAACTAGAGTATCATCTGACATGCCTGGTTCCCCTAGGAGCCAACTGAAGACATTAAATATACAACAGGATAACTTCAATATGGAAATAAAAGTTTCCTCTACAGAAAATGTTAGAGTGGAAGTTGAAATAGCTGAAGCAGGGGATACAATTGATAATGTTGACCATCAAAGTGAAAGTGGATTGAGAGATGAATCAAAAAGTAAACTAAAGCGTTTAGGGAAACTGTATGCAGGTATTGACTGTAGAACACTTTCTATTCATTTTTGCAGGGGAATAAATATATTTTCTTTTCAAACCTAAACATGTATGAATTTTTAGTTGTCCTATACCTTATTTGTTTTGTGCATTTTTTTTAGAGGATCATGCATTCTAAATATTTTTTCAGTTTCTAGCCCATAAAAGTATTGAAGCAGCATTCAAGTTTCCTTGAAAGCTTGCAATGTGCACCGAATGACCTTATAGAATTTCCTAATTTTATGACATTTTACATTTTAGGATAATTTATCTTGTATACTCTAGAGACTATATGGATCTACTCAAATGCCATCTAGGTCTAGAAATAGAGCCTGGTTGATATATTTTATCTCTCAGACCAGGATGCCATTCTGAAACAAATGTTTATTATAGACTTGCATTCTACATCAGTAGAATTTTTAAAAATTGAAGAATGTGTATGTGCTTTATAGGTGGAGATGAAATAGATATATCTTCCCCTATTCATAAAACAGAAGCTAAGTTCAGTGTTACTGAAGACTCAAATCTCGGGGAAGCTGAAGAGAGTGAAAACAAGCCCCGAAAATTCAAAAAGGGACTGAGTAAGTTGGCCAGTTTAGCCGAGACAATAAATCAGTGGGAGGATGAGATCAGTCCTGTAAGTTATAGTGAAATAGTTTTTCAGAAAACTATATATATTACTTTTTCAAGGTTCATAAAGTTGAAAATAAAAGTGCATCTCCCAAGAAAACTTGGAAACCTCCCGCTCCACAACCTCCCCCACCTATCAAAACAGATAATTGTTCAATTATAAATAAATCAGAGGAAACAAAAAAAACAAATTCAAGACAAAATATTGACAACAATGGTACCATTCATGTAGTTGAAGCTGTTCCAAAAAAACTGAAGTGGGATCCAAAAGTTCTGGATACATTGGTAAGTAGGTTATAGATGAATTGGACATTCGCGAATTTAAGTTATGGCACAAAAAGATTCAACTTGACTGTACAAGCTGAGCCCTGGTACTTTCATGAGGGTGTAGGGGAAATTTTGGTTGAATTTTGGGGTTTTGTTTTTGTAAAGTTTCAAGGTGACATATAGTAACCCCTCAGCTGCCCTTCTGGAGTGGAACACTTTTCAAAATAGTAATAAATTCAAAACACAATAAAAATTCTGTATTATAAAATTCAAATGTACTTTTTTAGTTTCATGAATCAAATATTTTTAAAAAGGATGTTCACATCATTCAATAATAATGAATTAAAATAATGTACTTCAGGATACATACATTGAAACAATGATACTGTTATGGGAAAAATATTTACATGGATGTTAATATTTGAATCAAGTGATTATTTTTCAATTAATTCTTGATATCATTTTTCTCTACAAATATTTTAAATTGAAGTTGAAACCTCAAAAGTTGAAAATGTCATAGTTGGCAGATACTAAAGGCAGATACTGCAGAATTTTTTCCTTGCCTCTTAACAATCCAGCATTGTATAGCACAATAAATTTTGTGTGCATTAGCCTAAAACTAGTTAAAGTATTTCAAATTTTTATTACTTCTCCATAAATATACCAAGAATCCAAAGAAAGGGAGAAAAAAAAATTCCAGAAAAATATTTTTGGAAAATTGTTCAGATCTTACACAATTGTTTTCTGAAAAGTAAAACTGGTGGTAAAAACTCATCTGAAACAACTCCTTTCTTTCACGCTTTGTACAATGAACAAAAGTCATGAAAATTGAAACAAATCTCGGGAAATGCTTCTTAACAAAATAAATATATATGAAAGAGTATTAATATTGTAATTGCTTCTATAGCTTTCTTTCGATAAAAATCCAGTAACTTTTCTTTTCGTCAACTTTCAATCAATGGTCAAAATCTGACATCAAACCAATTCAACTAATTTCTATAGCGTAACATTGAACAAATATATCAAACATAACTCACATCCCCCTTCTTGAAGAGGTTTCTTTTTTATTTATCCCTAACATCTGCTTCAACCAGTATTTGGCTACTAATCGTCTCCTCAACTAAATAGCCTTTTCAAATTCCTTCCCTGAAATCTTCTCTTTGGACTCTTTTCAGCCACAGTTTTTCTGCTTGTTGCATTTAGACTACTGTCAAACTTGCAGACTGATGAACAGGTTTTTTTTCACCTTTTCTAGGTTTCCCACAAACCTTTTCATCCTCCAGTCCTCCTGATTAGTCACAGCCACTCAGAATATCTGGGAAATATTTAGTTTTTTTCATAAATATTTCGATTAACATTTTATTTGTTGATAAGTGAAATTTGGATCCTCTGACGTGAAATAAATCTATTGAAAACACTTTTCCTTCGCCAGAAAAAATGCTGTATCTCAACGCGCGTTTCGCTAACCAAGTTACCATCATCAGGAGATGATTAAGACTACTTTTCCAACGACTATGCTGTTTTTCATATCTATCTAGATGAATCATTACCTTACCTAATGAGTTTCGTTGAATTAATTACTAGTACCTGGTGTTATTTGCTACTTGACTGATATCTAATATTTATCTAATTTTTCCTGTGATTACGGAAAAATTTTAAAAGAGGGCTGTTAGGTATAGGACCTTTGTCACTGTTCGTAGAACTCAAAATGTGAGAACTGCATCTGGGAATTTAGACCAAGATTTTCCTATGTTTTTAGTGGTGCCTACATTTTGAAAGTTTCCTGGTGAGGCTACAAAACAGACTACTTTCGCAACCAATTTTGAAGTCCTTCAACGTTCTTGAACCCTTTTTCTTGAAAACTTCCTCTCCCTTCCTCAATCGCAATGTATATGACAATTCGTTTGTTCGTCGCACATCAATTTATGATAGGACATGTGTCCAAGGTGTTCTGGGATTTCATTGTAGCTGTCAAATTATCAACTTCATTGGTAAAAGTTGTAAAATTTTCAATATTACTGTCTTTACTCTTCACATATAGTCTTTACTTATTGAAAAATGTTGATTTCTACTAATTATGGTTTTAATCATTAGATTTGATCTGTCAAATATCATCATTATCAATTTTACGTTAGTTTTTCCTATCATCATTCTGGAAACTGCACATTTTGCTTGACCTTTCAGACATTTTCACAATTTTACTATAATGAATTGCTCATGGAAAATGGTTTCAGGTACAATTTGTCTTGTTAGAAATTTCTCATACTTTGTAATTCATCTATATGACCACTTTTGATCACATTTGAAATGATAGGACATAACAGCTGATGCCATTTTTCTCTTCCAATTGAGCAGTTTTTAGATTGGATTAACTCACATTATCAGGTGTTTGATGGATTATTGGCCATTTTCAATCAAATCATGATTTTCTATACCGATCAAGATATTATTTGAATTAAACAACGCTTCATAATGTATATTTTCTACCCCTGTCTCTATGCAATTATTATTCTCAGTATTTTCGTTCTGTATTTGTATGTTACTTTAGGTGTCGCTATTTTTTTTGAGTTAGTATTTCTGCTTCTTGTAATTCATGCTCCATATTCAGAAGTTTCATCTTGTTTTATGGCCCATGCTGATGTTATTCAAGTTTCTGTCTTCTTTTCTCAATTGAAAATGTTCAATTTTTTTCTTTGCACATTGATATTCACCTGAGGCTTCTTCAAACTTATCTGTGAAGCAGTATCTTCATAGATCTTTCCAGTAGGATCAGTTGCACGAACTCTGCTCGTGTTTATATGTTTTTTCAATGTTCTTCCGAGTCCTTGGGGCCAAATGTAGCCTGCCGATAAACTTCTTAATACTAGCTCCAGCTATTACAGCTTTCCTTTAATAGAAATAGTTTTGTCAACTTCAATAAACTGTCAATATCTGACAGTGAACAAATCCTACTATTTTACATGGCATAACATTTAAAAATGAAATATAATAAACAAAATGACAGATATTGAATTTCAGCTCTCGATCTCAAGTCAAGACAGTTTTTGATTTCATCTCGTCATCATCGCTGTTTTGGATTTATTGGTTTTTCAAAAACAATTTTTTTCCAAAAATATTTTTTTTATTAAAGCTTTTCTTATTGCTGGGACCTAAGTAACTAGATTCAAAATTATGGTTGAATGTTTGTTCAAATTGTCATTTTAACGAAAATGATTTCTTTCTACCAGTGTCAAAAATTTAAAAAGTATTCAAAAATTGAAGTGCATCGTTAAAACTATCCCAAATAGTGCTGGTAGGGAGTTGAAAACAAGTGTTTTTTCTGAAGAAGTACTGATCTTATAAGTATAGCCGACGGTTCTTGGCTCCAGTCCACATACATAAGGAAGGCAAGAGACTTCGATGTTGTTTAAGAAATGTCCTTGCATTATCTTATTGCTAAGTAGCCGCAGAAGTAAAGTTTTCTGTAGCTGCGGGTTTCAAACCTGTAAAAGAGTTCTGGGTACCTCGTTAAGTTCATTTGGCTCTCAAGTAGTTTGAAAAAAAAATCAATTTCTGTGATTCCACTAGTTTGAGGATAGCATACTAACTACCGGAAATATCAACGTGCTGACCAGTGGCCTACGATAGATAATTTTCATTTAGATACCTATAAAATGTAGAACCTGAATTTAACAATGCCAAACTCTAATAATTACTTGATTTGATTTTAATTGCCTAGAGGATTATTATTGAACAAATTGATGAAGACCCATTTCGATCCATTTATATTTCCAAATGAAATTTATAAAACAAGCCGTTTATGTAATTCTTGGATTAGGTACTTCAATGAAATGATTTTTCTAGCAGCATCTAATCAGTAAGGTGATATCTAAAGTATTTCTAGTTCGCTTAGCCTTAAAAATGTTAACTGTCTGGAGGGACTAGTTTATGTGTTAATTTAAACTTCTTTGTAAAAAATAAGTATTCCCAATGAAAATTTTGGCATCAACATATTTTCACGGAATACCGGCAACTATCCATAGTTGATTTTTCATTAAAAATTTTCAAGTGCCTGAAGAGATAAATAGTGGCGAAAAGTCCTGCAGGGCTGAATCAAAAATGTATCTTCAGGAATAGCTGTCGTTTAGATGTCCTCATATGGCAAAAGTTTCTGCGGGCATCAAGTTGGGAATTTTGCATCTTGAACATCTGACAACCTCAATTAGATTCGATTTCAAAATTGCAAATTCCAGACTACCAGAGAGGATCAAAAGAGCGTCTCGTGACTGGTGGGTGCAGTCAGTACACTGCAGCCATGGGAGTGCGTTTCTCTGAAATGCGTCACAGGAGACCTACTTCCCAAGTCACACATTTATCTTGCTTATCTATCTGGCTAAGATTATAGACTAACCGCCAATCAGATTCTCACAAGGTCTGACGACCTTGAATAGGATTATTCTTCACTAGGAAATTCAGGCCCTGGTAGTACTACTCAATGCACCGCCCGCCGCGGATTAGATAAGATTTTCAGCATTTGACATAGACATTCTCTTGCAAGTGGACCTGAAAAATTACTTGCGGGTTGCAGTGGACCTACCTAACTACCTAGATGAATTGCTTCTATTTTGAAATGTATCAGGATGGAAGTGGATCACTTGAATTTCATTAACTACTTTTGTGTAAAATACATTATAGAATAGTGGAATGTACCAGTTTGACCGAGGAAGTTACTGTGTAGCGAAACGTGTCTTTAGTTAGACATTTGAGAACATATTTTGAAGTGGGTAAATTCTCAGGGCAGGCTCACTTGCGAAAAATGAATGAAATACAATCTGGTCAGCTGCGAGTTATGAGATTATTGTCTACCTACCTAACAAGAATAGATCACATAATAGATTCAATTGTCACTTTTTTTAATTGTGAACAAATTTAATTATTATTCAACATGAACCTCTGATGTAAAATCAATCTTTTGAAAACTCAAGTTTCACATTGTGAAATTCGCTTATGATGAAGCAAGTTCTCAAAAACGAAGTTGTGACAAATTCATTGGGATGATTATTCCATTCCATTCAAGAACAATGCAGCGGATAATATTTTTTCATTACCGACTTGTTTCTTCTGAAGTTATGATAACATATATTTTCTAAAGTTTCACTCAACCTCCTAATCAAGTGACCTTGCATATTTGGATTTTATCGTGTAAACATGGTACAAATAGTTTTTCAACAATATCGTTTGAATTGACAATGAGGAAGTAGGCAGCCAAAACGCTTTTTGCCCAAAAAAATGTTTTAATGATATATTTGCATTGGGGTGAATTTTTTTGCGTCTTTATAAACTCTGAAATATCTTCCACTATTCTATTATTTCTCATTATTTCTGTTGCAGGAATCACAAGGTTTTTCTAGAACTAACTCTTGTTCTCGGTTAGTTTATGCCTATAATTCACCAGACCAGAATATTGAAGTTAAGACGGCACAGAAAATGTCCCTAGGAAAGGAACATTCGAATTTAATCCGCGAAGAAGATGAGGTGACTGAAAATGACACAAATTCAGTACAGAAGGTATCAGTAAAAAATACTGATAGAAACAATATTGAAAATTCCGAAAATTTGTGTCCATCAAAAATTATAAGTAAAATCAATAAAGTTACTGACAATGGTAAAGACAGTGCAGGTAATAAACCATTAAAAATTTCACCAAAAATCAACCTGAGATCTGGTAACATTGCTAATAGAGCAGCAGCCTTTGAATCTAGTCCTACTAAAAATGCTAAAGATCCTGCTCTACTATCTGTATCAGAAAGAAAAGCCTTATTTGAAAAGAACAGGGGAGAGGCATTGGTACCAAAAGCAGCATTTGGCATGGCTCATCCCCGGAAGATTGAAGCAAAGACAAATCCTACAAACTCAAAGATCATTTCAGATAATAATGGTCTACCCTCCTTTGGAGAATCGTGTGTTAAGACAGAATCTCCAAAACGTATTGAACAGAGTCCACCAAAAACTGTTAAAAAGCCATCACCAAAAGCGCTTACTAAAAGAAATTCTCCCACCATTGCAGTCGTTCACCAAGCAGGGGGAATAGCCAGTAAAATGGCAGCTTTACTGGAAAATAAGTCCACTATATCCCAGGAGCAGATCGAAAAGAGTATTAGGTCAGAGCGCCAAAAAGAGATGAATATGCTTCTTAACCGTTTTGATGCCAGGAAAGAGGTTAATTTAGGTAATTGAATTAAATTAACTCTGTTTCATCGTATGATTTGATTTCAGGTAGCAAGTGAAATCAGAGAAGAGTCAGATGAAGAAATAACAGAAACAACTGCTATGATCATTGAAAAGCCTGCAGTAGTTGTCAGTTCCAATAATGGCAGAAGATCAGGAGATAAAAGGAAAAGTAGTGGAAAACCTTACAGTAATCCAATTGAAAAATATTAATACCTCGTCTTTACCTTTCAATCATTTCAGGTAAGGAAGATAGTCCTAAAGTAGCTGCTATTTTAGATGATTATAAAAGAATCAGGGTTTCACCTCCAAAACCAGAAAGATTATATCCCAACTTATCTGACATTGAGGCAAGCACAGAAACCGAAACAGATGCCAACCTTCGAAGTTATTCACCCGACGATAATACCAGGTGCGATACAGTTACTAACTGGATATTATTTTTTCTCTGCTTAGCATGACCATATAATGTTCCAGCAATAGCCAGTGAAACAACCAACACATTTCTTCTAATAAAACTTCATGATTCTCAAAATGAATATTCTCCAGTCCAGACATAGCTATTTCTAATTATATTGTCTGAGAAAATGAGTTCGACAAATGATATCACCTTGAAATAAGAAATGTGCTGTCTCGCTTACAATAAGCCTTGCTTGTATTATTTTCATTTGCTTTTGCCTCGTACAATGTTCTCATTCATTACATGAGGAGTCCTAAAGTTCCTTTCTATGTGATTTTTTAAATATAGACAAGTTATTTAAAGTTTCAGAAAGTTTTCAGCTCAGTTTTCGCTTTGGATGGATATCCCATATGTTTTTATAGAAACTATTTTCCTGTTTCATCACAAATTGTTAAATTGTTGTGTTGTCAACTCTGTGCACGTATTCAACTTCAGTAGCTTTTTTCTGAACACGTTGTTATGCTTTTATGATGAAAAAAAAAGTATTTGAGTATATAATTTGTGAGAAAGTAATACCTAGTAGCCTAGACTGATTCACGGAAGAAGTATTTTGCAAATTTTGCCTAATCTAGTTTCAAATAGTATTCCTCAACATAACACAAGTTGTTTCGTAAGTTTTGAAACTAGGGGAAGCATTAAATAGGTGTAGACTAAGTACCTTTACAATTGTTAAAGATTTTTAATTTATATTTGTTCTCAATCATCTTTTTATCTTTGATAAACTGTCAAATAAAAAAGTCAACAGTTCTCCTTTTTCATTTCATTTCATTTCATCACACCTGCATGCTTTACGCAATTCCATTCATTACATCCAAATCAGTTTTTGTACAAGGTAATGGTAGAACTGAGTAATTAGATGGCATTTGTAGTTTATAAAACTGACATAAATTTCAAAGAAAGTGTGTATTTTCAATTATTACTGTTTTGAAGATGTTTTTGGCATCAATTCTCATCTAACAACACAGGACAAGAAACTTTCAAAGAGAGAAAAATTGTAGATCATTCACAGATAAATCTCTTTAGAAAAACAAAAATGCAAAAAAAGTTCAAATAAAACAATTACTTCGTTAACTATACAAGTGCCAACAAATATAAATTCTTTAAACAAATTTGAGAGCATATTCATGGAAATTTTATTTTACAAGTGTTCGACGTACAAATTGAGAGCGTAAAAAGTGACTGAGTAATACTAATCTCTTTCTCAAACACAAGACTGGGTGTACTCTAAGGCAAGGTCTGTGAGGGTTAAGGGCGATTATTATTATTGTTATTTGCCATGGCGCAAAAGAGTGACTTACTTATTTTTTGTGCACATACAACTTTCAGCCCCACATACACTCCTAAGTATTGCCAAACAAGTCACTCATCAACTATTAAGACTTACTGATGAGGTATTCAAAAAACACACTTTAGTGTGACATTTTCATTTGAAATTTTTTCAAAACCGTGACACGATAGTATCTTCTAACGTATTGTGAAGCCAGAAGATGCAACACGTGTCGCGGTTTTGTAAAACTTCAAGTGGAAATCTCACATTCAAGTGTTTTTTTGAATACGTTATAATAAATTTTTTATAAGGCATCGGTCAGGTCTATCATGATCTTATTGATGAGATTTAGTTTGATTTTCATTATACAAGGTTACGAAACCGCGACACGTGTTTCGCTATAGCTTCCTCAAGCAGGATTTGCTCAAATCAATCCTGCTTGAGGAAGCTATTGTGTGACGAAACATGTGTTGCAGTTTTGTAAATCTTGTAGTGGAAATCAAAATGAATCTCATCAGTGAGTTTTGATATGGATTTTCATCAAGTATCGGGCAGTTCCATTCAATCATCAAGTATCTGCGAATGGTCTACACATTTTCATGTTTTCATGTATATTTAGTAGAAAAGTTTGTCATTAATTTGTTGAAATTGAAATTAAGTCGGAAAATATTAATGAAATATGAAAAATATTAGAAACTGAATAAGAGATATGCTTTAATAGTATAAACATTAGAAACGGGTAGTCAAAGTATTGTGGCAAATAAAGCATGAGTAATGTAGCATATAAAAAGTAGTAGCATTACCTTAAATAACCTTTCTGTATGCTATGAAAATTCTTGATGAATACTTTTGTAATGCAACTCAAACCAGTTCTGCTATTATCCTTTCAAGTGGTTGCTTACAGTCAAAAACAATCAGTAAAAACAATAGATTTTGCAAATTAGATCACAAAATTCTATTTTTCTATAAAAGTTTTCTCAGATTATAAGTACCCGGTATCATTGAGACAATAAAAATAAATAATGAAATATTGCTTACTTTTAATTAATCAGATATATCATTTGAGTCGATTTGAAGCTTTTAGGGGCCGTCCATTAATCATGTGATGTTTTTTTAACATTTATTAACCCCCTTCCCCTTGGTGATACATGGTGAGGTTTAAGACTAACCCCCCAACAATCAAAATCACGTGTATTGTATTTTTTAGTACCTACAACGAATCATTAAGTTTTTCCTTTCTTATACTCTGCAAATAGGTCTTTATACAGATCACCTATCTTAGACATTGTTTTAATGAAAATCGTACGAGGTAACGGTGTTATGTATTCGGCGCCGAAATAACAGAATATAACTGGCAAGCCGAGCCGGGCGGTCGTCGTGGTGCGCGGCTCGCGGGACTTCGTTCGTTGCCTGCCAACGGCGAATCAAAGTCACATTACACGCCACTTTTCGGTTTAGAAATCTCGGGATTCACGAAAAAATAAATACAAGTGACATCTTACTACACCCCCCTCTTCTTTTGTGAAATTTCGTGATTTTTGCTGAACCTTCTTCCCCCTTTCAATCCTCACGTGATTAATGGACGGCCCCTTACCCCTTATATTTTGTCATTTGAATCATTAATTTGCGGTTACCATCCAATATGATGGGTTAGCAACAAGTTGAAATTTTTAAACGCCAGTGTCAGTGAGTGAGGTTCCCTCGTTTAAGATGTTTCTCTAGATACCAAATATTTTCTTATTGAATTAATATATTCTCACAAATTGTAAAAGTATCAGAATAAATATAATCGTATTCTCTGGTATTTTGAAAAGTTGTAAAGTTTCATTACTGTCTATTATCCTTTGGCATAAATTTCAACATTGATTGTTTCTCTTAATGTAACAGGTTATTACATATCCAAGAATATGGGAAACATCCCAGAATTTGGATTTCTTGTATATGCAAAAAATTGATTTCTGAGGAGACTGAAAAAATCTTCATTATAATTATATATTTATCTCCATTCATGATATAATGTATGAAATGTTTAGGCATACATTTTTTTTATTTTAGTTTACAAACTGAATTAACTGAAAAATAAATTATTGAAGATTCAGATTCAAACTCCAACATACTGATGACATACTAGTTGTAACATTAATTTCGCAACAGTAGAAACACAAAGTGGCTATTGAGTGAAATGTGATAAGTTACTCTTTACAAGATGAAACCTCAGTAGAGACCGCTGAAAGAGATTCGTTCTCTTTCTTTCACTGCAGCTTTCATACAAGAAAACTAAATGAAACCATAGCCCAAAAACAAAGCATTCGTGATTCAACAACGCTGTTTCGACCCTCCAAGATCTCGTCAGTGATGCTAGACTAAACCACAAATGCATTGCTGGACTTAACTGCCCTTATCGGACAAGCCTGAATATAAGTATAGATAGTATATATAACATCTTCCCTTAAAAGACACCATTCGTGGGATCTACAGAAGACTCAATCCTTGAATATCAAAGATGAATGAAGCCCATATTTTCATGAATGAATTCAATAATTTGGACAAAACTCAACTTTCCCAGAAATTGCTTGATGAATTTGACTTCCATTTTTTTGGAAAGGCTAACCGACGAGAAAGAGAAACTGAAACAACACTGACGTATGAGTGTGTCGATTTATTTGGTTAATAATTTTGTAACAAAATATTCTCAGAATTTACTGATCTAGTAAGTACGCCATCAACTTATCGGATGTTTGGCACAAAAAACTTTAAATAATTTTTTCCAAAAATGTTGAATTTTTTAATGGTTTAAAGTTTTCTTTGTCAATTTTTCGCCGCGTTATTTGAAATTGTAAACGGTGAGATTTTTTAAAAAAATAATCAGTACAATTGAATCCATATATTCTGTAGAATAAAATAACGAAAAAGTAGCAAACATTTTATTTTCTCCGCAATATAGAAAATTAATAAAAACAAACTGTTAAATGTTTAATTCCAATATAATAATAAATTGAATAAAAAAAGTTTTATCTACAAAAAGTTTAGATGTATAGAAGATGTAAAAAGCCCTAATGATCAGTATCAATAATGGAGATGTATAAATTATGCTCTGTAAAAGTTTATTAATATTTTTTTGGTGCAACAAGCTATTTGTTTCAGCACCGTGAATTACTCTTTTCATAGTTGTCTTCAAAACAAATTACTTTCAACAAGATCATAACTCTATAAGCTGTGAATTAAGTAATAGGGATACTTTTTAGGATCAGAGGGTTGCTATCAGGGATAAGATATGCTTTTAAACAAAAATTTTTGATTCAATTAGGCTAAGAATTGAGAACTTTTGTTGGTAAAACTATCAACACTGTGCTAATCCCTGCGCAGAGAAAACCATTACAAATTTGAATTCATTAAATGTAAATCATTCGACAACAAAATTATCTCTGTCAACGTAATGAATGAACAGGATAGTAGTATTTATAAATAGAAGGTTGGAATGTGACCACAAATTCACAATGCTTCAATTTATCGTCCTGAATTGCTTTATTTCTCCAATGAAACAGTTAAGATACCAATTTCAAAATCTTTCACTTTCAAATTGGAGCATTAAAAATTGGTGGTTCTTTTGTTACTCGAAGTAATTTTGAAAATACTTTCGTTTTGGGATCATTGATATAAATTGGTTGGTTAGGTAAAAAGCACACCTCCGAAACCATTTTCATGTGTTCATGGGTTATGATGTTAAGAACAGAGTAGCTAATTTTCAATTGAGAATTATTGTCAGACTAAGCATTCCGAATCATTGGCGATATCATTCTTTTGAACAAAATATTTTCCTGGTGGTGGTGGTGGTGAAGTTTTTAACACCTTTTCTCTGTTGAACAGCTGCGAGGAAAATACTGAATCAGATGATCCTAATACAAGTTTTGGTCGTGACATATTAGAAGCAGTATGTAAGAATCAAACGCCCCAAAAAAGGGTAAGTACATTTTTTTCAAATAGTTTAGTTGTCATCTAGTTATCTTTGTAACAATACTTGAGATTGTATCCTTTTTATTTCAGCCCATTTACGATGAAAGTACTGCCAGTGATGTTTCTAGTATTTTGGATGACATGGACAACTACCTTGAAGAATTTAACAACGAGGAAGATACCAGTGCAGGTCCTACTCCTCCAAAGCAAGTGAAGCAGGTGTCACCTGAAGTAATTCTTCACAATTCAACAAAAGAAGTTGAAACTGAAAATTGAATTTTAGTTACAGAAAGCAACTCAACCTTCAAACTCCTTCAACTACAAGAATTTCTCTCCAAGTGTTAAAGAGATGCCAAAAAATCAGTTCAAATCTCCAATAATTAAAATTTCTCCTCAACCCACCTCGGATTTACCAGAATATGTTTTGGAAGGGAATAATGTTCTACCTTTGACTCACACAGTTAGTATTTATAGGAGACAACAGACCCAGGTACGAAATGAAACATGCCTATTCCTCTGCATGTACATATATAATTCATTTTCAGGTTCAGTCCCCTATGCGACAGGTATCCAGACAGCCTATTTTAGAAGAAAATGAGTCTGGAAAATTTGATAAAAATGAAAGTGAACTGGTGGATAAAAAAATTGAAGAACTCCAAGAAGAAGTTAACAAACAACAAAATATTATATCACAAACGAGCCAGGCATTGAATCTGTGTAGTTGTACTCCTGAATTTTCTGGTTCAACTGAACAAGTAGAGGCTGAAAGAGTACTTTTGGTAGCAAGTAAGATTTTTTTTTATCGTTTCTTATCTCAGAGCTGAAAATTATCAACGGTTGGGTTAATAGTAATTTATTAACGATACATTTTGAAAAAAAACATAACTAATTTTAAGTGTCACTATTTTTCGGGTTTGAAGGCCGTCGATTTCTGAAATTTCTTGACGTTTCGCAAGCGCGACTGGCTAGCTTCTTCAGAGGTTTAAACATCCTTAATTTATCTCCGATGACTGGATATTACGGCTGCATAACCGGATTTGTGTTGACTCCTGTAGTTTGGTGTGCTAATACCTGTGCCTGGATCAGGTAAATTGCGTAAAGCATGTTTATGTTGACTCGGTTAGTCTCGTGTGAAAATACCTGTACCTGGATTAGGTAAACTGTCAATAACATTCGTCGACCCTTTTCTACCTGCCGTCATGCTGTTTGCTATTTTTTACCTTTCCAGAATGGGATTCCATATTCGGTTGAGATTAACAGCTTCTATATTTTGTTGAAATTATCCATGTGTTTGTGGATCTCTATTGCCTCCCGTACCAGTCGGCTCTGGTATCCCTGGTTGGGGGCAATTAGTTTCATGTTTTCAAACAGAATCCTGTGGTTTTCTTTACTGAGTGCGTGCTCCGCCACAGCTGACTTGTCCATTTGGCCTAGTCTGCAGTTTCTTTCATGCTCCTTCAGCCTTGTTCCCACGGATCTTTTAGTGGTTCCTATGTATACTTTCCTACAAGTGCATGGTCTGCGATATACCCCTGCTGCTGATAATGTGTCTCTTTTGTCTTTATCCGACCTGAGGCTTTGTTGTATCTTCATGGTGGGTTTGAAAACCGTTTTATGTTTTGAAAAAACTTGTTCACATCAATTTTTGTTATGACTTGTTCACATTATCTTATTGGTTGCATGGAAAAGCGAAGCGCTAAGGTTGCGTGGAAAAGCAATATCCTGTCGATTTTATAAAAGAAAAGCGATCAATGCCATCTGCTACTAAACTTTTTTATATTTGTTATTTTTGTTGATGGCAGCAATAAAATAATTCATAATTTTTTTTTCACCGTAGTATGCGCTGGTCAGGCCCTATCCCCCGAAGTCCCGATACATTCAGGAGGGCGCGCCAGCATTATCAACTAACGACCACTCCCCACATCGTGGGGTAAATGATCATTGGGTCCGAGAATCATGTGCCCTGAGCAGGCGCAGTAAGCCGAGAATGACAGCCTTCTGCATCTGTCCGGCTAAGATTTCTGCCTTAGTGCGGCAGGCCGGTATGATTTTAAAATTTGAGAATAGAGAGAGCATCATTCAACCAAGGGTTCCAATAATCAGAACAAACATCTTTACAGAGTGGTCTCGATAGAGTCTGCGGAATTCGAAGAGAAAGAAAATCTTGATATTTGATCCGCTTTTCCTCCTT
>WOGR01000246.1:0-28462 GCA_015342045.1 Leptinotarsa lineolata | reverse complement strand
TATCCAAACAGAGTCTTTCATTCATTTTTGCGTTCAGCGGCCAAGTTACAATACTCAAATAATTTTCAATATCTACAACCCAAAACTTTGAACGATTTATAAGTGTTTGTCGCAACCTTCTACCTCGTTCTATTCTATTCATCTTTTCTTGCCAACCCAACTCATGGACGTTCTGTCTCAACAGAGAATCAATTTGAATCCTTTAAATAATCTGGTAGCGCCTGGTGGGACCAGGGGTCTTGCGATACCTTGTTTGATGAGTATTTCAATTTTTTCTTCAATATTTTGTTCATTTTTATAAATCGTATAAGCTCTTCCTGGATATTCATCAGTTTTCTTTTCGTTTCAGGGCTCTTCAAACAAACTATAAATATCATAATTTGAAAACTAATGTATTCAAAACTCACTCCCATTCGATATACGCTTGAAATTTTTCTCATTTACTTCCTGACAAAAAAGAATTTGATTCTTGAAACAAATATAAAACTGCTGTTCACTCAAAAATGGCTCAGCCTATTTCCGAAATTGAAAAAGTGTTGCCTAGAAAATATCAAATGAAGTATCATAAGATCCTGCTTTTCACAAAAAATTACTGTGAGCTCCCATATTATTTTTATAGATAACGCTGGTTAGTCATTGCATTTTTCGTGTTTTTTAAATCTTTATCATTTTGGTCATTTTCAACTGTAGGCGGCTCCACTCAGTTTTGAAGAGGGGGGCCGACCAAAGAATAACTTCATCAATGACTCATGAAAATATTGTTTCAATTATTTATTCTTACTTCCATGTGTGGATTAGTCCACTATTTTTATTAATGTATGTAATTACTAAGAATTTTATCTTTATATTTGTTTACATCTACATGCCATAAGAGTTGAGCTTGTGGGTGAAATTATTATGATGTACATGAATCTTTATAAACAGTTTCTGCGTGGTAGTATCGTACTACAAAAGTGAGTTGTTATTCATGAGCGACATCAGTCGTCTCATCAAACATAAAGCTGTAATATTTCACTGATTTGATTTTGTCAAGAAAGACTCGTTTTATACTATTTTCACAGCACTTTTTCAACTCATTTTGAACAGTTTTGCTTGAATACAAGGCAATTGCGCATGCAGATGTGAGATGTTTTTCAAGTTGATCTTCGCCTGACTCATTGCGGAAGCGGACTAAATCTCTTAAGTTTCCTTAATTACCACATGATTGGTGCTCTTTAATCACATTGTCATCATCACGCTGACCTCTGAAAGAAGTATTTTGTTTGATAAGAAATAAAACGCAGTTTACCATCAACATCAACATCAACATTTTTTGGTTTTCTTTAACTCTCTTCAAGTGGCTTATCACACTCAAATGTGGTGATTGAATCTGAAGAAGAAACTCTTTTCCTACCTGAGCTGCCTTTCCATGGTAAAGATGGTTGTCATGATGGGTTAAATATCCATTTTTTCCCAACAGCTTTCGAAAATCTGTTATTTTATTTCATTATTTTGTGTGGCTTAATGTATTTTATCATTTGCTTTCTTGTTAGAATTTTTGAGTATAGCCGTATAGCTTTCATGAATTCTATCCAGATTTTCATTATGATCTTTCAGACATTCCTTCAGAGAATTTGGTATTTCAAATCGTTGTCTAGTTTCATCATATTGAACACAGTATGTTTCACTGTTAGCTTCTGCCAACATTTTTGGCATATTGGTTTTCTGTCTCCTGAGAGCATAAATATGTTTGTCAAGTTGGTATGATCGTGTGATCACAATTTGTTCTGTTCCAGGGTTTGATTTTTGGCTTCACCTCTTTCAATTTTGTAACTGTATGTATCTTTTACATTACATATTTGATGTAAAAGTTTGAAAATATCCTTATAGGACGGAACTGCAGTGACTTTAGTTACGAATAAAAGTGGTAAAAAACAAAAAATTTTCGTTTCTCATTTTTCACCATGATCTCCTCCCACGTGATAACGGCTGCATCCATCAATTTATTCAACAATAGAGTGTTTCATACTTTCTTATTTCGTCGGGTAATGGATTGTAAATCCGGAGAGCCATTGCTCTAGTAGAATTATGATGAGTTTTTGTACAACTGAAGGGAATATAAAAATGGTCTTGTTGGGATGTTTTGTATTCATATCTGGAGCTGTTCGGTGTGAAGCTACTACGTTTTTTTACGTACAGGTATGCAAAATTCATAAATTAACAGTGACGGAAGCATAAGGATTTTTAGATTTTTGAAGTGAAAATAATAATAATAATAACGTCTTCATTATTTCCAATTTTAGTACATTTAAATACCATTAATCCATCAAAAAGTATTCAAAAAAATAAAGGGCGGAGTTTAACTCGGCAACGGAGAATGCTACTCTGTTGTTCTTCTCATCTCTACAGGATGAGCCTTTCGATAATTCAACTGCACTACGGATAAAGCGCTTCTGCGCAATTAAAATATCTTATGATGAGGTGGATAGGTCCCAGAAGCGCACCCCGTATCTTAATTTGGAATCAATTTGAGCATAGTATAATTTTAGGAGTTGTTACTCGTTAAGGACGAATTGATATGTGTAGGGGTTGAATTTGGATTGTAGTGTTCGACGGTGATTATTCCATGTGAGACACTCATCCACTTCAAGGCCTAAAAACCTGACTTGTTGAACAATTTCTACATTAACGCAAGTTTCTGTTGACATTATTACATCAGAACAGCTTTTCTGACGATTATGGAATCTCATAGATTTCTTTTTCTTCATATTCAGGTGAAAGAGGTTTGCACTGAACCAATCTTCACATACAAAAAAGTCTCATTGCATTTATCTGACAGAAGTTTGTCTGATTTATCTGAAATGACCACCGGATTATCATCTGCGTATATAGTGAAAGAAGACTGAACTGGTAAGCCACCCAAATCATTCAAGTGTAATATAAAAAGAATAGGTCCCAAAACCGAGCCTTGAGGAAAACCAATTGTGACTTCTCGTTACATAGACACAATATTGTCGATAGAAACGTACTGGCTTCTTGAATCGAAGTTGTACAGCAAATTGTGGGGAATAACCCTAATTCCATATCTCTGAAGTTTATCTAGTGAAATACAATGATCAACACAGTCAAATGCCCTGCTAAGATCATAAAAGATCCCAACAAGGCAATCACCCGTATCTATCAAGTTCATCAGTTTCTCATAATATGAGTCAACTACTGATATCGTTGATTTTCCATTCAGCAATCCGTGCTGATTATTGGAAAAAATTGTAAACCTATTGCAGTATGCTAATAACCTGTTAAGGAAGGCATACTCGAATGTTTTTGAGAAGTTGGATGGAACTGTGATTGATCGAGAGTTTTTCAAAAGCTGCGGATCACCATTTTTATGAATTGTCACTAATTTTCCTGTTTTGAGAAGATCTGGAAATATTCCGGTTAAGAGAGATGAGTTGATGATAGAGAACTCATCTGGTTGAAGCTGGGATAATTCTGCAACCATGTTAGGAATCACATGTTAAAAGGGAAGACCTCGTTAGTCCGTAGCTCGCACAAGTTGTTTCTCAAAAATAAAAAACGGTGGGGATTTTATTAAAACAAAGATAAGGACCTCGTCATACCCGCACGAAGATTTATTTTTCAGTTTTAGCTGTAATATGGTAAGTAATTCTAATTCAGAATACGCATTGAGAAAAAACGAAATCTTTATTATTTTAGGAAAAATGTAGGTATTCACTGAAGTCCAAGTTGCTAATTGGTATTTCACGAATATTGTCATAGGGTATAGATGGAAAATATGTATTGAATAGTTCCACAATTTTTTTCTGATCGTCTACATGTTCTTCATTATTGAATTAACTCAGTGAATCAGAAACGTAGAAATAAAGCTCGGAGCGGTTTTCATGTTTTCTATTGAAATGTAAATGAATCAAACAACAGAATGACAGAATTATAATATGTCAAAGGAATAATATTACAACATTCTCGAAACTCCACCAATATTCCTTCGATTTTATATGTGACAATCTCAATAAGAGGGTTCTTCGAGTTCAATATGCTGTAAAGTGAGTGAATAGCTGAAAACGTCAAAGGAGAGTCGCTTCTCGAATCCTTGGAAATGGTATACATTTTGTACACAGTCGTTGCAGGCGAGATTTATCGAAAATGATTTACTATAAATTGAAGCAACTTTTATTGGTTTTCCATTGCGAAACCACAAAATGACCAAGTTTTTTCAGTTGAGCAGATGATTTGAGAAAAGATAAAATGAGATTGCTGCAACCCGACCTAGAAATGACTTTCTATATTAGATCTCATCTTGGTTTAAAAACTGGACTAGGCTATACCCTACTGAAGAATATGAAGATATTAGTATATCATATCATGAACAGTGATATTGAATGAAAAAATATTGAGGAGTCGATATTTGTCATAGTACGAGCTATATTTGGGATGGATTTCGTCAGAAAAAAGAGGGAAAACGAATGAAATATTGAGACTCAAAATTTTGAAAGAATTCAAAGAAATGTGCTACTAAATCTTATGAAGATGGTAGAAGATTATCCTGTTTTTATACCCCTTGCATTTGTAAGTAACATCACTGCAGTTTTTTTATTCCAGTGGTATGAAAATATAGAAAGTTTCAATTACCATATCTCATATTATGAATCTAATTGAGAATATCAAAAAAATGGTTTTCAATGTTAACTAGCATTTCTGTGAATATACCAAGAACTTTCCAGTTGATCTACGCAAAAACCATTTGGACTTCTGGACAAACAACGGAAAAAGTAGCTTCATTTTTGAATAGACAAGATATTAAAATTGTTGGGAAAGTTAGTCAAAAATAATTAAAACGAATCATCCAAATTCGAGAAATCAGGAATATATAAATTGAATTGTGGAACTTGTCCTGAGGAATATATTAGTATTTATTGATATTGATACATATTGGTCAAACTGGCAAAACATTCAGGAAGTACATCCAGGAACATCATATGAACTATGTCAGTAAAAAAAAACGAATTAAAAATATTTGTTGGCAATAATAACTCATCACAATCCCTGTCGAAACAATACGATTTGATCGTTCAGGATCACACTGTCAATTCGTTATATATCTAAAAAACATTACATGCGATGAGCAGATCTCAGAGTTGTGTCAATATGTTTATTGAAAGAGAGGGATGATTGAAAGTAACACATCCACCTTCCAAGCGGGGTTCGATTCCCGCCGGGACACCGTGCTGGGTAATCGCACGTTAAAAGGTAAGGCCTCGTTAATCCATTGTTCGCACAAGTTTCGACTTCTGAGGGTTGACGTTCGTCAGTTAACGGAACGAACAATTTTACAATTTTTACCTATATCAGTGAGTGTGTTGGGAAGCTTCAGAACTTGAGTGTTTATGACGTATATATGCGTATAGAAGAAAATTAACATCAATTTCAGCTCTTATATCATTGATGAACATATTGAACAGTAGGGGTTCCACGTTTGATCCTTGTGGTATACCAAATGTAGTTAGATATTCGACAGACTTGAATCCATTGAGTAGGACATACTGCTTACGGTTGTGAAAATCAGATTTGAAGAGAGTAATCAAGTTATTGGATAATAGAAAGCTTCTTGAGCAAGGTACTATGGTCAGTCAAATCTGCCGAACGTTTTAGAGAAATCAGTGTAGCACATTAGCCTGAGACTGACAATCAACACCTTCCGCAAAATATTGAGTAATTATTACAGGATTAGTGATCGTTGAACGCCCTTTCATAAAACCGGGTTGATTGGGGCTAAAAATGTTGCTAACATGACAGAAGATTGTCTTCTCAAGAACCATCTCAAACTATTTACAAAAGTTGCATGTGAAAGAAATTGGTATGAAATTTTTTATCTCACTTTCATCTCCTTTTTTTGAAAATTGTGCAGACTTTCGACATTTTCCATACTGATGGCACAGTTGATGTTTTCAGACATATATTAATTAGAGTAGTTAGTGGATCAGCCAAAGCTGAGGCACAATCTTCAATTATGAATGCTGGAATATGATCAGGTCCCGCAGTAAATTTAGGCTTTTATTTTCTTAGGGTATGATAAACATCTTCAATACTGAAGTTTTTGATTACTAGGCTGGGAATATCACTACTGTTGTTCGCATGATCACTCGATGTTGACACTATATAATAACCACTAAAGAAATTTAGAAAACCATCAAGAATATCTGAGGGATTATCGAGTAGCTTACCTCCATATAACATAATACTTTCATTCAAAAGTACTTCTTTACTCGGCTCTCCACTTAATGAAATTATTTTTTATTTTATTATAACAAGAGAATATATTATTACATTGTGCTTTCTCAATCTACCTGTTTTGCCAGAATTAATCATAAACCTAATTCCAAGAAGTATCTAATACTGTATTGTATCTGGTTGTTTATTTAGAATCTATCTGTTTTACAAGAATTGATCATTTTGTCATTATCCACTGTTTTGTAGAGTAGTATGATGTACCAGTAACTGATGAAGCTACCGTGCAGATAAACGCGATTAAGATTGAATTTTTTGTGAAAATCATACAATTATTATAATGGATAGTATTACATTTAGTGGATATATTAATAAAGAGAAGATGATTTGTTGTATTATTTGGACATTTCATTAATATGGTTTCTGTCTAATGAACTTGTAAGACATTATTTTTGAGCAGAATATAAAAACATTTCTACATCATTCAGTGCTGAAGCCATTACAACACCAACACAAAAATTATTCTTCAGTTGTGATGCATCATGAAAGTTATTATCTAAAGCTGATTGTGCAACTCGATGATTTTCAATCATTCTAATTTTTACCGTTACCAGAAAATTTCTCTGTAGATGTATTCAGGAGCATGTATTATAAATGTTTGTATTCTTCATAATTTCTTTTGTGAAGAATTCAAGGTATTACATCGAACTACTGAGGGCAATCGAAGTTACAGAGCAATATCAACTAATCATTTTCGACATGGAAAACCTTTACACTAACGTTCCGGTAGAAGAAGCACTTCAAAACATACAGGGGAAACTATCAGAAGACGTGGATCTGAAAGATAGAACGAACTTACCTATAGAAGTAATTATGGAATTACTAGGGCTGAGTTCGAAACTGCTATTTTCAACTGA
The DNA here is from genome assembly GCA_015342045.1 of Leptinotarsa lineolata. Classification (NCBI taxonomy): domain Eukaryota; kingdom Metazoa; phylum Arthropoda; class Insecta; order Coleoptera; family Chrysomelidae; genus Leptinotarsa; species Leptinotarsa lineolata. Next base: position 21,320 of record WOGR01000246.1, on the reverse strand, counting down.
AGGACGAATTTTTTTACATAAGAATCTCTGCATCTGAACCTCTCCATCTGAACCTCTCCGAAATAATAATCATTATTTCGACTCCCTCTCCGGAGTATGTAATCGTGGAGTTATTTCCTAGATTTGTGTGTAGGTGGCGCCGCTGGGCCGACTGCAGGAAAACTATATGACTAGCTGAAATTATATTCGTTTGCTCGGGATACTCAGACGATTCATTTCGTTCTGAAGTGACCATGCCCGGTACTGATGATGGGGCAATTACCCCGAAACCGGTATATCGGTTGGTCGTACCGACCAAATGAAATTAATTTCTGCTTCTCATAGTGGGAATTAACTTGCGACGAATCTTCAGAATCGAAGACATCGCATAGGTGCCTGATGGTTTTACTTCAGCTCTCTGCGCGGCATTAGCTGGGTTAGTTGTTGTTTTTCCGTCGGGTATCTACCACATGTACCTACAAAATCGTAGGTCTACATGAGAGGCAAGGAGTAAGGTGTTCTACATATTCTAATGATAATAATGAAATGGTCTTTGCTAACGTTAAATCTAGTAAAGTTACTACTTTAAAAGCTCATGCTCAGTCTATTGTATTAGGTTGTCTATTTCAATAAAGTATTATCATTATTATGATTGATATAGATTTTGAGTGTAGTTTGAAATTTCAGTTCCAATACTTTTCATGTGAAGAAAATATACAAGATATGTAAATTCACATGCTTGATATGTACCAGAATCAAGTACATAGGTAACTTTAAAACCAATAAACTCACCCCCTGACATTGTATCATTCGGAGAACTGCAAATTTAAGAAGTTTGGAGAGATGTTCCAACGGCAATCCTTTCATTGCCTCCGACCTGAAAAGATTTCACAATGAGAAAAATATTAGAAATGTTTTGCATGTTGGGACGGTTATTAAATCCTGATTAGGAAACTCACCTTGTATGAGTGCTTTCTCCTTTCAAGGTAGCTACGCATTCTGGACATGGCCAATGATCTGGATTGTTTATGGTTTGCTTCAAGCATTTTTGATGATAGGACCTGGGGCAAGTTTCACAAGCAACGTTAACTCCTTCTCTATGACATCTCCAACAGAATGCATCTTTATTTTGCTAGAAAAATCAATAACATATTTTTTTTCTAATAGATCCCAACTTTTAATTTAACAACATATATGGATTTGAAGTAATGGAAAAAATGCATTGCCGAACATTTTCTATTGATAAAAATTACTCTTGTATGCTAACAGCCTACAAGGGTTTTTGAAAGTGTTTAATAAATTGAATTTGAGATGACATTAAAATCATTGACAATTCTACGCTGCATACGCTGTATGTATTTATGTACCTTATTACATATATAACTCAAAAACAATGTATTGATTATGAAGTGTATATTCCAAGTTCTTCGGAAAATAAAGCAAACCTTATCACTATAATACCAGAAGGATGAAATTCCAACACTAAATTCTAAAATAGATCTTTAACAATTTCTATTCATCCATAATAGTGCAAGATCGCAGAGCTGCCAGTCTTTTAGCATTTGTGGTCAAGAACGTATGCTTACTTGCTAGACTGAAAGAGGGGTTCTTTTGCAGATATTACAGAATATATTTTTGCATCCTTGCATTGATTGTTAATTAACAAAGAACACAAAAAGACTTATTACATTCTACTCACAAAGATGAATCAAATGTAACAAAGTTCAACATAAATTTACCAAGAACAATACTGATGAGTTTCAAGGGAAGTAGCTGTGGAAAATCAATATAATATTTATCTAGTTATATTATGAATATAAACAATAACTGTAATGATATAAACAACCTGCACTATGGATCCTACTACAGCCTACAAGATCAATTTTCAAAAGGGTTTGTGATAATATATGTTGAATTTTGTTTTAAAATATATATATTTTCATCAACCGAATCTGTTCATGTGTCGTTTTATGACTGCTCTACATCCAAAACGTTGTCTGTGCGTTAACAACCTCATAACACAAATTTTTTTGGATATGTATTGATTATGTGGTGCACTAATCGAAAAACTCACAATTATTTCAGTTTCTTGAAGCAATAAAGAATACTTTATTATTGAAACTCTGCATGAATAAAATTTAAGAGAGGATCAATAAAGGTATAATATAAATTCCAATATTAAATTATGAATTACATCATTAACAATATTAATTCTTATAGAATACTTATTCTCCCATAATAGAAGGATCTACATCGTTCAGCAAAGCTGATATTTTAACAATAAATGAAGAAATATTGTTGTTGGGAATATATGCATAATTGATAGATAGGAAGTGGCAGCCTTTTATAGGTAAGTTCTTGATTCCTTCCACTTAGAACCAGAGATGGTTCTTCAACAAAGAACGCAATAAGTGTATCCCACTCTACTCAAATGGATATCATGGAAAGAGACTGTGGAAAGTGAATATTTCAAAGGGTTGGAAATAAACACCCCGAAACTGAATGCATCATGAAAATACACATAGATTCAAAATCGACAAGTCATATGGTTTGTCATGAGCTGAGAAAAACAAGTCTACTAAGTGGAAGTTCAAAAGAAAATGTGAATGATGCTAGATCTTGAAAGAGAACTGATCTCAGGTACCAAAAAAGGAAAATGGGTGATGGAGAAACCAAACTTTGCATACAATAGTGCTAAGTTATTGATAAAACCGTTTCCAAGAAGAGAAATGAGAGAAGTGTAATGAGATAATTTTCAAATTATGATCTCAACCTCTAGGTCAACAACAGGAGATAAAGTTCATATTGATTAGTCAGTAAATAAATGATTTTGCAAAAATAATCATATTCCATAACTTTTAAGGTTACATAAAATAAAAGGTATATATGAAGGTTAGAATGTCAAATGTTCATCAACTAGTTCACAAAATTTATTTCATTTTAGTGAAGATACAAATGTAACATTTCTAAAAACTCACCTTAAACATCTTTATATCACCAGAAAATGTCTTCATGTTCTTCTTAGAATCATCTGTGGCGCCCCCTACATTAACCTCACCTGAATTGTTTCTTTTTCTTTTCAGTTTATGGCTATTCTCATTTTTTATGTTTGTTTCAATTTTTGTGAATTCCTCTTCTAATTCAGCTTCTGCAGTGACTGGGAATTTGAAGTTAGGCTTATTTTCAGTTGCCACTTTTGGTATTTTGATATCAGAGTCAGGTGAAGAATGTTTGAACAATGTAGTCTCTTTAGTTTTGTTACCTTCAACTGCTTTCCTTTTGTGTGATATGTTAGTGTCTAGATTGGCTTCCTTTGACAGAGCTAGTATCGATTTCAACTCTCTCGATTTATTTAAGTTTGATTGCTCGAAACTGTCATCTTCACTTGTTTTTTCATGGGTTTCTTGATCTTTAGACTCCTCTTCTGGCACCTCTGACAAAGTTTCAGGTTTTGCTGTAGATCCTATTATTTCACCAAGAATACTTTCAGCCGACTCCGTGGGCGCTTGGGATCCAAGTTTACTTTGTTCATCATTTTTGCTCCCATTTGAGGGTTCAATAATATCTGGCTCCGACATTCTGATGAATTAAAATTGTTTTTATAAACAGAGTGATAGAACACTTTCTTTGGCTTGTTACTGCTCCACTATTATACAAATAATCGGCAGATGTTTCTTTCAGATAAAAACCGTATGAGAGTAAGAGACCAAGGTGTATATATAACTGGAAAAGTAGACTACCAAAAAAAGTTCAATCCAACAAGAAATCACCATAAAATATTTTCTCGTGAGCAATACAATTTTCAAATGCATTTAGAAAGAATACCTATATTAGCAAAGCTCTCAAATTGAAATAAGCAGAATACAGTGTAAAATCAATCAGTCTAGTAGATCTGAATTAGGCAGGTACATGTGAATTTAATTTTCAATTACGCACTAACTAATTAGAAACTGCTTAGGTACATACTTACTCTAAAAATGTCTAGGGAAATACCTTCCTATCGTATCTCCTGTCCAGTGAAACAGCAAATGGAAATTTCTCTTGCTTTAACCTAAAATCTTGGTTTGTTCAAAATTAATTATTTTCAATATCAAACATTTTGTCTCAAGTTCTGCAAACTTTGAAGAACGTTCAAGTAATTATTAAACTTCCTTGAATAAAACCAACCATATATATTATGCTCACTACTTTATGCTTCCCTATGAAATAAAAACTATACATTTCGATTTCTCTCATAGAGGGCAGTATTTCTATAGGAACTATTTTCCATTGGCAGCTCTGCAAGTACGTTTTATGTCATTTTCTTGCAAGGTAACAAACCGAATGGGGTTGTTTGAGCTCGTACATTGGCAATAATTCAAGCAGCTTCCATTACAGGTTCATCACTCCGACCTCCGACAGATGTCGCATGAATTAGTCGAGATGACATTTGTCAAAATCAGATGAAATTTATTCAGTATTTATATTCAAAATAGCTAGTCTGAAAGTCGTATATGTTAATGGATGCAGAACATTAACAGTGGAAAGGCAATTGAAACCCTCAATGGTGACTAGAAAAAAATATCTGGGGCAAAACATGAAGCTCAATAATAATGAATATTTTGAAAATGTTAGTGGCATTCCCCATTTGTTTGAAGCAATTATGGACAACTTTGTCAAATGTAGTATTGATAAATGAAGAAAAGCAGCTGTAAGCAGTAAATGGTGTGTTATTGAGACAGGTTGACCGATAATGCTTTTTCTACCAGTAGCAGTCAAATAATAGTTGTCATGTCTACTCGTCATACATCGCATTTTACTTCACGTCGTAGAGTCCCCATCATATGTTTATTTAGTTTCATAACGATGAATGTATTTCGATCCATCATATCTCATTTATCTTATTGTATTGTCTTTTTCTACATATGTTCAGAGTGCATAAAGAATACTCAAAATAGTATCAATAGGAATGGAAACAACAAATTTCAAGGGGATATTCAATTCTATCTCAGTTCACAGAATAACGGGAATGGATGAGTGAAGAAATTTAAAACACATGGCCAAACTGGTAATATTGTAAATGTTATTCCTTGCGTTTGGTGTAAGTAGTAGAAATCACTACTTCAACACCACTAACAAATTTGTTTGGGTAAAAATGTTACTACCATTAGGTACTTGAGGCACACTGTATTGCTCTGCTGAAAATAATGTAGGTACTCTATTTCTAAACTGTTGAAAGAGATTCACTCTTGAAGTTCTTATTATGCATTATTTTAATTCAACATATTTTAGAAGTTGAATATGATCCTGAATTTGATTTTCTCATGCAAGTGATGTTTTATGGGAGTCGTGTTTCATTGCCCTCATTACATATTTCTGAGTTATTATTACTTATTGGTAGGCCTTATAAAATTCAACAACTTCATTCAATAACTCAGAATATAACTCAACAGTATACTTCATAATTATATCATTCGTTTGACTACATGCACTCATATTTATAGGCAGGACAAACCTTCCAGTTAGTGAAATTGGAAAGGAAATATTTTCCATTATTATATTTGTAGAAAGTGAGAAATTTCAGGAAGAAAATCCATCCGTAATAAATTTTCTTCATGTGAGTGATATTGTATATTAAGACTTTTTAATATTATATTACTTTGACTCTCGTTCCTGTGTATGATATATGTTTCAATTCCACTGCGAGTGTTTGGAATACAAACTCATTTTACAGGTTCCAGTTGTTATAAACTGGCAAACCTCCAAAACATTTGTAATATAAGTTACAGGTCTCATAATCTATAATTTTATTCTGGTCTAATTGGAACTAATAGATATATTTGAAATTTTGTGCACCTTGAAAGCATTTTCAATTCATAATTGGGAACTATTATGTTATTTCATACATACTTGACTTGTAGGAAAAAAGTAATTGTCTTATAGAGTAAAAGGTTTTGCTATTTTAAAATCAAACTGAAATACTTTTACTACACTCAAATATATTTTACAAAAAAAGGTATTTCAGTAGATCTGATCTACAAAAGTGATCAATCTTTACATGTGCTGCAATTTTTACTAAAACTTCCCAACTTTGATTTTAGAATAGGCATATTGATATGAATTTATTCAGAAAAATGTTAGCTTTTCATCAACTTTTTTGTTGTATAAATAAGGGAAGATGATATCAACTCTCTAACTTGAAATAGACAATGAACAATTATCTTTTTTTTGTTTCAGAAAAAAATTTTTTGCTGTGATTATAATTAGAAAACAAAATCCTATGAATTTTCAATATGATCAGGCATATGGGTGATTCAATCTTCTGCTAACTATCTGCCCTAGGAAGGAGACAAACTAAAGATGCAGCATATAAATAAATTGGGAAGCTGAATACACTTACTTGAATGAAAAAATCGGAGATATTTTGTATGTAGAAGTGTTCAAGAAATTCAATTATACACTTCTACATACAAAATTATCTCCGATTTTTTCATTTAAAGATGCAGCAGTTATCAAATAACAACTTCAAAAAGGTGTCATTAAAAAATTTTCCTAACTCTCACAAATCATCTATGATTTGCTAGTGTTTCCTCCACTTTGACTCAATTTTCCTGATGAATTTTCAATGTCTGTCTGTCCCTGGTCATGATATTAATTCAGTTTTGATATATCTAAAAATTTCTTATCATGATATCAAAACAACATGCTTTGAAATATGTTTGTGGTCATCTATTGGGAAAGACCTCTTGTGTTAAATCATCTTGGAGATGTAAAAAATTGATATGGGAGAGAATTCAACTCTCAATTCGGCCGAGAAAAGTATGACTCATGAAAACTCTTGTTAGAGAATGTTTTTATGAAAAATAAGAAATAAAACTTTCTAATGTTTTTTTCACCACTTTTATTTGTAACTAACGTTCCTCTAGTTTCGTTCTATAAGGACATTTTCGAACGAATACACTTAAACACTTGAAATTTAAGTATATTCGTTTGAAAATGTCGTTATAGGACGACACACTGCTGTTTAGGTAGAAGCTTTCCTGCACTGACGAGAGGTAATACCTCGATAACAGATCTGTAAGTAATTAGCATTGTCTTGCTGCTGAATAAACGAGAAACATTTGCAAGACTAACTTCTGTGAGGTATCTTGCATTAATGTCTGTCGGATATAATTCATTTTCCAGCGTGGTATTAGCCGGGAAAGTAATTTTCCGGTGAGAATTCACCAGAACCTATGGTGTAGGTAGTTGGGAGAGATTAATGTTACGAGATTTATATTTCGAAATATCTATTGTCTTATTACTATATTCGTTCAAGTAACGATCATTTTTCACGGAGAAATAGAATAACTCCCAAGTGGCAAAAAAGGCACTTCAATGTGTCATAGTTTCAATTGCAAACATTCGAGGGCACAATTAAATCAATCGGCATTTATTAATTTCAGCGGCTTCAATAGCTTGAGCCTGCGGGACGTTGTCATGCTCTATGGTGCTTTGCTTTGCTAGTGCTTCAGAGATTATACATTATGATTTTCCTAGTAGAGGGCACCATTTACATCGGTGTATTAGATATCTTACATTGTCCGTTGGCAGCTCTGTAAATATGACTTATGCTACTGTGTAGAGCACAGAACATGAAAATGAGATAGTGTCTGTGGACATCCAAATCATATTTGTAGAATACAACCAGCGTCCTTAGAACATCTGTATCAATGACTCCGGTATGTTTAAGAATCTGTAAGAACTTTTTGAACACAATCTTTATTATTGTACAGTCGCAGGTGGTCATCAGTTTGAACACTTTATGCTAAGTAGTCAGTGAGGACCTAAACAAATTCGAATTCTGAAATGTATTTTTTAATGAAATTATTCGTCAAAATTTAAAATTGAATGAGGTGTTTCCCTGCACAAATGCAATAAACTGCTCAAGTATTCTACTGATTTTTATTTCACTTGATATCTGCCGTCCCCAAAGATACATTGCTCCCCTAGCAACTCTACGGTAATCCATACAGCGATAGAAGATTCTCGAACTTTTTTTCTCCTACACGTCCCAATTCCATAATTTATCAATCCATTCAGCAATCGACAGGACCGGATTCATAACAATAGGATATCATAAATTCAAACTGACATACAAATGTTACACATAATAGTTCACATCTGAGACAAAAATCAATTTACTCATCAACATTTCAGCTTTAGAAGTATTTATCTATTTTGTATTTCCTTTGGAACAGGTGATCGTCGTGTCCGATACATTCTCGGTATACATATAACGTCCTCCACCATATTCAAAATGACATGTTCTGTTACACATAATAGTTGTAACCTGGATAAATTTTGATTTTTCCTACTTATCCACTTTACAGCTTCAGAAATATTTATCTGGTATGAGTCTCCAGCTTCAAAATTTATTAGAAGTGCGATGGGAAATTTATTGATCTTTATAGAATTCTGTACATGTTTTGGCTAAAGAGAACACTGAAATTAAATAGTAGAAAGTTAAAGGGTGACGCATATACGTTGTATATTTAGTCCTTGTAGCCATCTTGTGCGCCCTTTGACCCTCTTTGCGCATAATGGACGGAAAGCATTTGCAGCTGTTATCTGCTCGCAAACAACTTGTAACACGAATATGGTCCGTATCAAATGGTATTTATTTTGTATCTACAAATCTTCGTTTGAATGAATAAGAAGCTATCCCTCTTTCTCAAACCATTCTTGTAAGTATGCTCAGACTTCCACTTCATTATGTTTAGGTTATGTAAGCCTCCTGCAGAAAGCTTTACCAATTACTTTTCTGCTACTCAAAGCAGTGCTGCTTGATGGCCAACAGCAACCCTTTACAGACCTATTGGACACCTTGGATGCGAGACTCGCGTTATTTTGCTGACTTCAAAGGAGGATTTATATACAATAAATACCGGGGAAGGGGGTAATTTCTGGAGCCCAAGGGGGTTAATGCTGATTTAAAATGTATTGAATGTTGATGTCGGGGGGTTGGGGGGAGTAATTATAACTATTACCCTCCCATAAACTGTTATACGTTGCTTATGTTTCTTAACTGAAAACAAGGCATACATTTTTTCAGTTAGGAAAATGCCAGAATGTCAAGGCTCTTATCTTCTGAAGCATTCTCCATAATCAGATTGTCTCTATTCATTCCATAGCCATAAAGGTAGTTAAATACTTCTAGACCACAAGCCCAAGCTGAATTAATAGTCACCAGAAATTTATGATTTTCTTAGTTCTGGAGTAGAAAATGAGTTTCAGCTTTATGCCATCAGTTGTAGGTGGTGCCCGTGAAAAATCTTAGGAAAGTGAGCATAATAACCCAAGTTACCCAAGTGGGTAACTTGGGTTGAGAAATTTCGACCACATTGTCCCACATAAACACTATTACACTCGGGACACTAGCTTATAAATTCCAGATTTATCCTTCTTGTCCACTTTATCGTTGGTATTGAAAAGGAAATTAGATAGCCTGGCATGTGATCTGAGCCACTTCCACAGCTGCCAGTGCAATGAGTGATAAACTCAAATTAGATGTGATGCTTGAGTTTGAGGAAAACCCACATACATCGAGTAGACAGGCAATCACTACATTCAATGTTAGCCATACATCGATAGTAAATATATTAAAAGAAAATAAAATGCATCCAGACAAGAAAAGTTTTGCAAAAAATAATCAATAAATTCAATTCAAATCCATCGCATGGCTCCACCTGTTTTCCAAGTTCGAAGATGGTAGGTTGCCATTTATATACAAAGTTATCAGCTTTGTATATAGATTGCCAGTTTGAAAAATGAGAGCGAGAAAGTAGTGTTCGTTTGACTATTGGTCAGAAGATGGCGCGCCAATATTAAAGTTAATACCATGGAAGAAGAAACTCCAAGGTTAATACTTTATATAGGTTTTTTCGAAAGTTTTTTCAGCATAATATGCTTATTAGTCAAACATCAATTAAACGTTTCAATCAACCTTTCCAGAAGGTAACATATGAATAGTGGCTTTGTTTCTTCTCTCCTTAAAATTTTTCTGTTTCGTATATGTGTGTTTTTGACGTCTAATCATTGTTTTAATTTTTCCGATCAGTTTGTTTTGGACCTCCGTATAAGAGATGTTATTTCTTGTTTTATTAATACTCAAGTAGCTAATAAGAAATTGTGAAATTTATAAAATAATCCATTTTCCTCCTACCTGATAAAACAATTTGTAGTAAAATGCCTTGATAACCCATGTCACCAATGTGGAAAATAGATAAGTAGTGAATTTTGCTCGCATTCAATTATGAATAATGAGAAAACAAAACACATTGTTATCTAGTCAATACCAAAGAAGAAATACCTGTGGATAAAAAACCGATTACGGATAATCCTTTTATGCAAAATTGTCTGACATGCATTGGACAAAACTACCTATTCGATAATTGAATTGTTACCGGAAAATGTATGACGGAGAATGAAATGAGCAATTGAAGATACAGATTCAGCATTCAACAAGGAATTATTACCACTCGTATTGCAGGTAGAATAATAATAAATCCTATAAAGCCTACTTGATTTATCATTTTAAATTAACCTCATATTCATTTGTGAAGGATACTTTTTATGTACTTGATGGTAATTTTAACTTTAGCTATTCTAATAAAAGATTTTGTGCACGCAAAATTTGCCAAGTTTTGGTCTGCGAAAGGCCGAGTTCAGAGGATTCAAATTCATCCACCATATTGCAGATAATCCTCTCGGCAGGTCGATTATGGCGACTGTAAAATGGCGAAGCGCGCGGTACGTTGTCCGAACAGAGCACCTATGCTGTTTGAACAATTTTATTATTAGCACGTGTTGTTGAATGCTGTATCCGTCCATAGTGATTTGACAGGTGTAGTTTCATCAAGATGACCCGATTTATTCAGGATAATACGGTTAAAGTTATAGCAGATAAAATTTAGATAAACAGTCAGTTTATTGGAAATTCGCTGCCGAAAAAATCAAATATAAAAAAGGATCTAATGAATTTTACTAGCTATCGTTGGTTTTAGCATCACCTTCATCAATTTCAATAAATTCGACCGAAACGAGAAAGATTTAGCATTAACATTTTTATGAAATCGGTAAAGATCGAACGGCGTTAAGAAATAAGTCATCAATTTGTTTCACTATTTCTTGAATAGATTAATAAGGTAATAGGCAGTTTACGTTCGGCATCTTCAAGCTAATGAAAATTATAGGGATGACTTTAATGACAGTGTATATTCATTGATATCATTTCGATAAATTCTACTTCAATAAACATTATTTCCACTTCAGAGGCAGGAACAGATATATCAAAAAATTGCTTAGTAAACGATTGTATTGGGTGGATTCCTAACCAAATACAGGGCGAGACATTCGAAAAGAATTTCGCTGGCATGAGCTTCTTTCATTGGTGTGTTTGATTCAGAGATTTTGACCAGTGTCGTTCCAGTAGGATAAATATTCTTGCTTCCCTTATTTTTCATGCTGCACAGACTTATTATTCAAAATGCTCATTGAAAAAAAGACATTTTCGAGAAAAATTGAGGTGAACTGGAACTTGCAGTACATATGGGAATACTAGTTTGTAGATTTGTGGGAAGTTTGCTCACTGGATTTTCACAGACCTCTTTGATGATACAGAGGACATAAATTTGATGAATACAGTGCTACCAGTGGCGTTCCACAGGGAGACAACCTAGCCTTCCTTCTATTCCCCCTGTTCATCAATGACAAATGATTAAATATAGATAGTGAAATTCTATTATTTGCAGATGATATGAACGTTTTTCGTGACAAGGAAATGCTACAAAATGATTGGAATAAATTAGCTCTCTGGTGTTTTTCAAACAATCTTCCACCCAATTTGAATAAATGTAAATCTACTACGTTTTGTAACAAACATCACACTCTTGATCACAATTATACGATTGATAAATAAATAAATTGCCAGTAAATAAAAATTATTTACTGGTAAAAACAGACAGCTGCAAAGACTTGCAAGTATTTTTTGAAACAATTAATATATTAATTACTATCATCTCAAAATTATATACTGTGTCCTGTTATTGGGTCTAGTGAATTATTTCGTTTCATCAGTTCGGACTTCTATTGTCAAATATTATATAAGATGATTTGAAATCCATGAAATAACCAATACAATTGAAAATTAAAAAGAATAGCTGAAAATAAAAAAAATATATTAAGCAATCGTCTTAGGATGATGACTCATCACCGGAAGACGATTGTGGATACTAAGAATCGAAACGTCGTGAAGTAACGTGGTTCGAAATCTCTTAATATTTAATTTTATTTCTTTTTTGTTTAATTGTTCAATTTTTCACGTCTGTTTTATTTCACTGTAAATTCAATTCAGGGTTTATTTTGCTTGACATATTTGTTATTTTCAGAGATTTTCTTTAATTTTCAATTGTATTGGATATTTCAGGGATTTTAAATCATTTTTTATAATATTAGACAATGGAAGTTCGAACTGATGAAATTTACCACGAAACACTGTCAATGACCTTCAACAAAGGGTGAATCGATTCATTCTTAAACCCAGGTACACATTTTTGATATCGAGTACCTAGATAGTTTGAATTCAGGTACTCAAAATTTGCGTACTTAAAATTCAGGTACATCACAAGTTGAAAATATATATAAAGCATTGAATATGTCGATTTCAGTTAGTATGAATACGCTTGAAGAGCTATTGCAAAAAGTGTTTTTAGTTAAATTAATTATACATTTATCTGAAGAAAACTATACGTTTGAAACATTCAACAAAGCACTCGTGGGCAGTGGATCTGAATTTTCTGATCGTTTCATTGCTGATCTGTTAAGAATTATTCAACATGAAACTCCAAAAAAATCGATCGATCAAAGATTCCGCTATTATTCAAAGGGATTTAATTATCGTCTTAGATATTATGCGACAGTTTGAAGCAGATGCACCATCGAAAGAAGATAAAATTGAAAACGATTTAAACCGAAGTGAAGGTGCTAAAAGTAAAAGCTATAGAAAAAGATCAACTTCACAACATAGTAGTTGCACAAGATCAGGAAGTAGACCACCTAAAAGACGGCGATTATCGTCTAGATCTTCCGAATACCATTTCAGAAATGACAAAAAACCTATAAATAGGTCAAGAGATCGAAATAGATACATAGAAGGTAGTAATAGGGTCAGATTTAGAGAATCTGCTACGAATTACTCAACACAAGCTATGAAACCCCAAAAAATTCTATCGAAGGAAGAAGCTGGTATCATTCAAAAAGATATAGTTATCGTGATAGATAGAATGCGACAGAGTGAAGCAGGTGCACCTTCACACGAAGATAAAATTGGAAAACATTCAAGCCGAAGTGATGGTGCTAAACATAAAAACTGTCGAAAAAGATCGATTTCACGACACATGAGTAGCACGCGATCAAGAAGTAGACCATCTAAGAGACGGAGATTATCGTCTAGATCTTCTGATAACTATTCCAGAAGTGACAAAAAACCTAGAAATAGTTCAAAATAGTGCTGTATTTGGGTCTAGTGCCTGTATGGACGATAACACTTTCTTTATCAAAAACAATGAAAACGAAACTTCAGTGTCATATAATTTTTTTTTCTAATGTAATGTTAATTGATTCAATAGTTAGTCTGACTTGAACGATTTTTTTAAGAATTTGTTTGTTTTTTTTGGAAATTTTGATCAATCCATATTTTTTAAGTTGTGTCTATTGCTTCAAAGAATAAAGTTTGTAAAATTGATAAAACTAAATACAATTTTCGAATAAAGTATCATCGAATTTATTTTACTACAAATTTCTTTTTTTTTCTTCGCAACTGAAGTTTACAACTCAATTATTATCTTTTTTGAGACTATAAAGTTCATAATTTATATACTGACATAAACAGTAAGAAATAAAAAATATCGTTGGAAAAACCCCAACGATATTTTACCAGGGGAAATTTTGTCAAAATAATTAGGTAGAAAACGCAATCATGTTTTTTGTTCTGTAGGAGCCAAAAAGGTTTCTGGTAAGCTCGTTTGGGACTATAAGTTACATCGGTAATGATTGGCACTTCTTGTCTGGAGAGTCTTTTTTGTAGGCTAATCGTTTTGTATGTCCCATCAACGTATGTATTGGAAAATTTTGGGTTGTTTTTTATAACTTTCAAGATTTTATGTCAGCGTATGAAATCTTGTATTGGAAAATTTTGTGGTTGTTTTTGATAGCTCTGTGGCTCAATTCATCTACGTTGAAAAATGGGTGTTTTTCTTCGAGACTCTCATGATATGTGCACACTGTGCTAGTATATAGATTGGACAAGATCTCAGTGACCTCTCAATTTGGTTTTCAATTACAGATTACAGCCCTTTGCGAAGGGCTTTGAGATATGTATCTATAATAGAATATCTCCCAAAGTTCCTGAACAACATGGCTTCATCGCAAAAAAATCGACTATAACTTTATATAACATTTATATAAACGATAAGTTGTGGAAAACAGCTTCAGGTAGACATAATATATACAGTCTTCTCAAAGGCATTCCACAAGTTGAACCACACCATACTAATTTCAAAACTCAATGGTTTTGATTTAAATCTGCTGAAATTCTTCGATTTCTATCTTACGAAACGGTTCCAGTTGGTTGAATACACAGGACATAAATATGATGAATACAGTGCTACCTGTGGCGTTCCACAAGGAAGCAACCTAGCCCCCATTCTATTCTCCCTGTTCATCAACGACATAGGATTGAATATAGATAGTGGAATTGTGTTATTTTCTGATGATTTGAAGGTTTTTCGTGTCATAGAGTCACCTAATGACAACTAAATATTACAGAATGATTAGAATAAATTAGCTCTCTGGTGTTTTTCAAACAATCTTCCACTCAATTGAGTAAATGTAAATATACCACCTTTGGTAACAAATATACCACTTTTGACAATAATTATTGGAAAAATGATTATTTACTTGTCAAAAGTAGACAGCTGTAAATACTTGGGGATATTCTTTGATACCAAACTCTCATTCGCACTTCACATAGAAAAAAAGGAACTGCTGCGAAAAGAATGTTGGAGCTTATATTTACAAATTGTAAAGGTAAATATGGAAAGTTTTATTGATCTCTACAACTCATTTGTTAGATCCCGTTTAGAATATGGCTGTCTTATCTGGTCACCTATATATACTAAACAAATTCAATCCCTTAAATCTGTCCAACGACGGTTTATGAAATATGTCATCTACAAACTAGATAATTTCTACCCCGGACAGGTGATGGATGATGATATATTGTTAAAGCGTTCTCATTTTCTATCTCTTGAAGACAGAAGAATTTATTATTCTTGCGTGACTCAAGGTTCAATACTAGAGCCAACATTGTTCCTCATCTACGTCAATGATTTGACAAGTATGAACATCTCAAGAAAATTCACACTATTTGCAGACAATACTACAATTTTTTAGCAATCGGACAATGCAAATTTATGCCTTGTGTA
This sequence comes from Leptinotarsa lineolata, assembly GCA_015342045.1. NCBI lineage: Eukaryota > Metazoa > Arthropoda > Insecta > Coleoptera > Chrysomelidae > Leptinotarsa > Leptinotarsa lineolata. The sequence goes on along the minus strand of WOGR01000246.1, from coordinate 5,838 downwards.
ACAAGGTGTCCTCTGGTTGTTATACAGCCAGTTATCTTCATAATGAAAACAGTGTAATTGATTTGAAAATATTTGAACAAAGTTTAATAGTCAGAAATCGAATATGTGGCAAGGCAATCCAACAACATTAAGTTAACAATGCTATTGACATCAGTCATAAAGGATTCCATTGTCTATAATGATTGTAAAATAATCAACCATTTGCCAAAGAATATAACAGAGATGAAATCTTCACAATGCTTCAGGAAGACTGTAGGAGGTTTTTTAAGTAATGGACCATACTATAATATACAAGAATTTTTCGATGATAATCTTTGAAGAAAAATGTTTTACTAATTTATTATTCACCAGTATCCTGTACGACGTATATGTTATATATACAAACTGATTTTGTGTATTGAGTGATGATTGATTTAAATGCACTTTGTTTCTACATATTAACTTTGTCCACAAGATTACTCTTATGAAAATAAAGTATATTCTCTCTCTTTCTATTCATATACAAACTGGTAAACAATTTTGTCGTAAGACTATCGTCTCAACTACTCACTTGAAATTTATTTCTTTTCTTTTCAAATATTCCATTAATATATCACTATCACGACATGTATATTTCCTACATTTGATACTTCCATCTCAAAATTGTATACCCGTGTCCTGTAATTGGGTCCAGTGCCTGTATGGACGGTAAAAAGTTTTTTTTTTATCAAAAACAATAAAGACAAAACTTCAGTGTCATATAATTTTTTTCTAATGTAATATTAACTGATTCACTCTCAAACTCAGGTACACATTTATGATACTCATTAGATAGTTTGAATTTAGGTACTTATAGTTATTATGTATTATAAGCACAGATGATCAGCATTTTGGTTCTGGGCGTCCTCTTTTTGGTGTAAGAAACAAGTTGAGATAGTTAAATCTAACCATGTTAGAGAATAAGAAACGCAAGAGATACAAAAAAAATACAGATAGAAAGGTAGAAGTTAATTAATGAAACTTTTCTTTCAAGTACAATCTAATTCACTGTCGAATGAAATTTTTTCATACTGTGTATTCAATAAAATTTTATGGACCTCAAAATTTTTACGTAACTGCAGTTGTACACCTCTGATCCCAAAATACTAATAGCATATTGTTCTTTTCAAGATCACGTTCGTCTGGTGAAAAGCTCACATGATATCTCAGAGGTCATCAGACATGTAAAGGAAGTATTAATGATCTAATACAAATTTATCTTCAGTGCTATACAATAACGCATAATTATAGAGGTGAAAAATTTTCATGTAATCGTAGACCATCAGCAATTATTCACCAACTGAACTATTGTCTGTTTACCGGTCCAAACCATTGAACAGTTACGACACAGTGGATTCAAATAGAATGTTTGCATTATACCTGCCTTCTCACAATGAGCCTCAGGAATTTTTTTAAATGTCATTTTGGGGTATATTTTACGGTAGTATTAATTAACCAGTGGTAAAAATGTAGACTCTTGAAGAAAAAAATATCAAGAAAAAATCCTGATTTTTAAAAGTAGATCCAATGAAATGAGCTAAGTTCAAGGAAACAGTCATCATACTAGCGGCACATATTTACATTTGGTTGCATCACAATGAGCTGATCTACGACGAATGATACACTCTACAAATAATTATAATACTTGTGTTATTGATGACTTGTTTATTTTGTGAAAATTCATGATCACTTTAATAAGATGGATGAAAACACTTTTTTTGTCTAATTTCCACTACGTTTATTTATTCTTACGACCCATTATCAAGTAAATGAAAGTAACTCACTCTTTGGAGTGTGCACACGAATTATATTGGGTTACAGGTAGTCTGGGAGGCTAGGGGTACCACCTATGAAATTATAGAGATTACCAGGGTTGCCAAATTCATTAATTCAAGAGTGGAGCCCTATATAGATCGAGTTGCTCGTTCAGGGGTATATATTTTGGTTTTTTTTATTGATTTATCAATTTCCATGGCTTTCAACAAATTCATTTTCTTCCCTTTATTACATGTGTATAGAATTTTGAGATTATCTTTACTTATTTTGTGTTTTGTTTCTTGAAGATGTTCATAAATTGTAGATTTTTTCCCGTCAATTATAACAAACGAACAAATATGACTTTTGAATGAAATATTGAAATGAATATTTTCTTCACTCATAAAGTTTATGAAACAAAAAAGTTTTACTCATAAAGAACAAAATATATTTCGACATTATCTCTACCAGGATTCCACTGTGTATATCAATGATTGCAATTTATAAAAATATCCTCTCTGTAGAGGAAACTCAGCCTCACTTTCGATAGGATTTGTTTTCATTATGGACTAAAAATCCTTTCTTTCAAGAGAGAAAGTTTATAATCTACTCTAGACATTGCGCCGTGCATATTAATGCCAAGTTACTTTATCAAAAACAACTCATTCTGAAGCCACTGTCAAAGTAAAGTGTGACTTTCGACTTTTATTAGTCTTATGATCAACATTCCAGAACTTTATAATGAGAATTGTTAGTTACTTCAACTCTATCAACTTCCAAAACTTTTCCTCTTGATCCCGACAAATTTTTGGATCATTTGACAAGCCTTGATGCTTGGCATAAACAATTATTGAGAAAAATTGATGTGAAATTGAAAATTGCCATAGACATGAAAAAACAATAAATTACCTGAATTTTATTCGTGGATAGAGTCATCATCAAACAGTTCGGAATATTTTTGAAAATATTAAAATCCGCCCCACAAATTGGAGCGAAATATTCAAAGTTGTTGGGTTGTCGATTTTTGTGGGTTCAGTGAATACTCATTTTATTATAGGTGGATATTGAATTTTGTGGAAAGCTGATAACCTACCAATTCAAGGTTATGGCTAGTCACCATGAAACTTTCAGTTATGTTTCAGTTAGAAATATATGATTTTCACCTGGGATCATCCCTGTTTAACGTATCGTGTAGATTGCGTAGCGCTGGATTGTTGTGCGATCTGATTCTATTGAACACGCTTTCTGCATGTTCTCTCATATACACGTCCATTACTGGCTGGATGGCGCGCGCGCTTTTATATGAGGCAGCGGGCGGGCCTAGTACTTTCAAAAATGGAGACTAGAAACTTCTCGTTTCGCATTGAAACTAACCGCCATCTATTGGACAGTTTGACAACTATCGGACAGGAAATAGTTACTGTCTAGTCCCCTAGATGGCGTTACACAAGGACACGCGAGTTAAGCGTAAAGGAGTGGTAAAGTTTGTGTTAAAAGCAAAAAACAATTTTTAAATTAGTCATCGCCCCACTAAACCGCTTCAACGCCCCCCAATCTTCTCTGTGCTCTTTACTGCCCCCCTACAGGCCTCCAGCGCCCACAAGGGGGCGTTGTCGCCCTTTTTGAGAAAGACTACGCTAGATGATGTGATACATGAAAGAGCCTGCTTTAAAATAATCTTTTTCGAAACCAGTTTTTTCATCAACCGTTGGTATAAAATATCACAAACATTGAACACTCTCGACCTCAATTATAGACTTTGAAGTTTCGGGACATGACACTCGTCTTATCACCTTATTTCTTTGTATCTGAAAGAAGCTTTTGTGTTTGCTCTACATAGCTCAATGAAGAGTACCCATTATATTTATTTTCTTCCTTTTTCTCGTTGAAAGTTTCCCACATTCTTGTTTGATGATAAAGAAGTAGGAAACCAAAGCTTCTCTCCCCAAAAAACTGAGGTAATTTTGAATTATCCACAAAATATTATCATTATGCATTCAATCTGTGTTATTGATGACTTGTTTATATTGTGGAAATTCATGATCACTTCAATAAGATGAATGAAAACACTTTTTTGTCTATGGAATGTGCACACTCCATAAAATTAGTAAGTTAGTTTTACTTTATTCGCCTTGTATTCCATGTCTGTGCTTACCATCAATTCAATTATCAAATTAGTTCAGCTAATCCATTCAAGATACCGAATTTCCATCAAATGTGATATTCACGAGGTGATCAGATATTTCCACGTATGTTATATTTTACAATGTCGCTCAACAATCTGCTGCTGTTGTAAAATTTCCTTTGGCTTGAATGGAAAGCACGTAGATCGTTTACATATTCACCTAAATCTACTTGATAATATCCTATATACATATTCGATCCTTTGGGATAACATTATGAGTATGAGCTGAATATTCACAGATGTGACCACTCTCATTTGTCAAGATTACTTAGGGACGTTTCAAATTCCGATTGTGATCCAAAATATAGTTCTTTCTTCATACGAAAGTTAACAGAATTTCAAGTTTTGTAAATTTGTTCTGGAGATCGGTTTCCACCAAACGGACAAAAACACAACAAAACAGCAACTGTGTCGATTTCGACAAAATGAAAACTTGAGTTGTCAAAATAAGAAACATTTTGAAAACTTTGTGTTGCGGTAGACTGTTTTTGTCAACAGTGAAATGTCCCGTCAGCATGCGGAAAGATCGAAAGGTTTTGGTGTTTTGTCTGTGTTTTGGAAACAGAGTTCGCTACCCTATGTTTTGGTATATTTAAGGATTTTTTTGTCAATTTGCGTCAGTTTACTTGAAAATGGTGTGTTAAACCGAAACCGGTCGTAATAAATGAAAATATTAGAAAAAATTAGACGAAAGTTATTTCCTCTATCCTATTTTGAACAGATTTTTTTTATATTCAATGTATTGAAACTGAATTTTTATGAGTATTTTCGTGATGTTAATGTGACGCTTTTTACCATACTAAAAATTTCCATCTTTTTTTGTACGTACGTTTTGAGACGTAAATATGGGGCGATACCCAAAAGAAACGTATTACGAAAAAGTTATTACGTAGTATGCCGTTCCTATAACATATGCAGAAAAAAATGTTCACCGGGTCTTTGTTGTTTCTTTTATTTCGATAACCAATTTGAAATGTTGAAAAAAGATTAGGAGCTACTGAAAAATTCAGGGTGTCCTTCAGTAATGATGATAATTCATTGACACACAAGTTCACACAAGTTATACAAAATGGATATGAAAAGCAATGTGTTGCAAGATGAACCTTGAGCGTGAGCTACTTAACTGTGAGTTAAACAGTAAATCATGATTGAATCACCCTATAAATAGTGCCGATGTACCACCCTATACGAGTGTAAAAAATTTCTGAAGCTTGTCAAGAAACAGTCATGAAAGCGGTAAATTCAAATTCCATACTTTTGTACCAGATTAAGGCAGGAAAAAGGCAATCAATGAAGATTAAAGATTATTGTTAATCGGTATAAAAATACTATCTGAAGAATAAAATGGAAACATACAGCATAAACTAATTGTGTATATTTTGAAAGTGTGAAAATTTAGGAATTTTGATTGAAAAATATCTGCTTGGATACGGGAATTTCGAAATGATAGTGATAAATTCCTATAGATAGAAATAAGTGAGGTTAGAAAAGTTAGTATGAAATTAAGAATGAAAGATTTGTTACAAAACTGAAAGAGATAGCCAAGATGTAGCAATTAAAATTGTAAAGATATGATTATTAGAATTCAAAAGTAACAGAAAAATATTGTTGGTGGCTATGAGAACTTATAGTCAATGTTTTTTCTAACAATGCAATAAAACGACCTATTTTCGTTGTATTGTATTGTATTTGGAATTTGAACAATCAATGATTCATCCATTAATTTAATGTCTTCTATTAAAAAATGACACAGCTCTTTACACTGGCAGGTTCCATATATTCCAAAAATAGTAGCAACTTCCATCATCAAATATTTTTCATCTGGTGCCTCATTTATAAATCTCTGGACTTGTTGAAACGTAAGAGTTTTTGATTTTTCG
>WOGR01000245.1:0-27780 GCA_015342045.1 Leptinotarsa lineolata | reverse complement strand
CTTGTATGCTCAAAGTTGCAGAAGAGCTTTTAGGCCAGGAATCTCAAAAGAAAATACGTGAAATAACATTTTCTAATGACACAGTGTCATGCATTCAAAAAATGTCAACTGATATTGAAGAACAAGTAATTGATAAAATAAAAAGAAGTCCTTATTCTGCATTACAATGTGATGAATCTACCGACGTTTCGCAATGTTGTCAATTACTTGTATTTATTAGATTTTTGGATAACAATAAAATGTTTAAAGAAGAGTTACTATTTTCTCAAGAACTTGAAACGACGTCGCAACGTGCAGATGTTATGGATGCAATAAGTCAATATATGAAGAAACATGGACTTATGTGGGAACGGCTTGCGGGGTTTCATACTGACGGTTCTCCTGCTATGCTTGGTTCTCGCTCTGGTCTTGCAGCATTGATAAAAACCAAACATCCGTTTGCAATTACGCACACTGCGTTATTCATCGTCAAGCACTAGCTGCCTAGACGCTTTCAGAATATTTGCTTTGACGATGAAAATAGCTATAAATGTAGTACATTTCATTGAAAAGAGTGCAGTCAATACTTGTCAAACAATTGTGTTCTGATATGAACTCTGAACATGAAACTTTGCTTTTCCACACTGAAGTGCGTTGGCTTTCCGAAGGAAACATGCTGTTGAGGTTGTACGAACTAAGAACTGATCAAACAAAGAGTTGTTTGATCAGTTCTGCGAGTCCAAATTTCAAATAATTTTGCTTTTCTGGTCGATTTTTTGCGCAACTGAATAGATCAAATCTTCTACTGCAAGGGTCGGGAAATTTGAAGTTGCAAGGCATGAGCAATATTTTTACTTATGAAGATAAAGTCAGGGCGTTTATCGCTAAAATCGAGCTATAGATCAACAAGGTCGAAAGTAATAACTTTTCTGTGTTTGATAAGCCTAATCAAATTATTGATGGACAGAGTGCTGAAATCAAAGGAGAAATACAAAAGAACATGATATTACATTTAAAAAACTCAAAAATTGGATTCAATCGCTATTTTCCCGACCGCCAGGATGAAAGTATTCAAAAACTGATCCGTAATCCATTTATTGTAAACGTTTCTGAGGTGCCTGATGCAGTTTAAGAAGAAGTAATTGATATGCAACACAACAGCAACTTGAAAGATACATTCAAATCAGGAATTAATATTGAAGAATTTTGGAGCAAAAAGGCAATTTCTTTACCAAAACTTCGAGACATTGCTATTCGTTACCTAACTTTATTTTCTTTGACATATCTATGTGAACAGGAGTTTTCGGCGCTTCTGATTATAAAAAACAAGCATCGAAATCTGTTGGATGCCACTGCCCATATGCGTTTGAGTTTAAGTAACACTGAACCAAGGATTCAGAATTTAGTGAAGAATATGCAATCACAATCACAGTTACAGATTTTACCTGATTAAAGGACATTAAATAATTTTGTGCGTATTTTATTTATAGATGAATTAGAACAATCATTCCATTTATTAACTGTACTGTACTTTATTTATTTGTACTTATCGTAAAGTACTTTATATTAACTATTAACTAATTAACTAGCTTGGTGGTCCATGTCCTGACAGAAATTTTGTCAAATGGTCCCGCATGACTATAAGGTTAAGAACCACTGACTTAGATAGATGAGATGTTGATCAACAATGGAATATTTTTTTGAAAAATTTTAATGAAAGCTTTCCAATCAGGTCTGTTACTATTAGGAATGAAAATAATAAATATTTCAACAATAAGGAAATTGCTGAATGGAAACCCACTTTGGATGAGATGTTGATTTTATATGTAAATAAACTAAGTCGGCGCCAATATAATGAGGTGAAAAAAGAATACAAAAATTGCTTGAGAAAATTTGAAGAAGATGAATATTTGAACAGAATGGAGACTTCTCATAATGAAAATAAATGTATGTGGACAATATGCTCGGAATTAACAGAAAGAGAAAAAGTATTCGAATGTCGACTACAAGGGGATCCAGAAAAAATTGTGAATGACTATAACAAATACTTAATTGAAATTGTTCCAGAATCAATATCAAACCTCCCCAACATTCCTTTCGAATGTTCAACAAAATATAATTTCGGGTCAATGTTAGCAAAGCCAATATCTCCTCAAGAGGTAATAGAACTATCACATGAAGTTAAAAACGAACAGTCTAGTGGGTATCATGAAATTCCCACTTCTTTGATGAAAAGGAGTATATTAAGCATCAGTGAAATTATATCATATATCATAAATAACTCCATGAAAGTTGGCGTTTCCCCTTCAAGATTGAAACTATCCCTAGAGAAACCTATTTATGAAAAGGGAGATTCTGAACTTATGGAAAACCATCGACCTATAAATATTCTACCAAGTTTTTCAAAATTATTCGAGCTAGCTATGTGTGATAACATTACAAATTTTCCATATGGATGTAAAATGATTAGCAATAACCAACACGGATACTTACGAGACAGATCAACAAACAGTATTTCAATCCACTCAAAATATTACTAACTTAATATTTATAATAATATTCAGTACTTGGTATGTTCTTAGATCTTTCAAAGGCATTTGACTGCTTGAATGACGAGATACTTATAAAAAAAACTAGAGCTATATAGTATAAGAGAAAACTCACTGAAATGGATTGAATCCTAACTAACGGATCGCCAACAAATAGTAACTATTATCAAACATGGTCGAACATACAAATCCGAAAATGCGGCAGTATAAGTAGGAATACCTCAGGGAAGCATTGCGGGTCCCTTGTTAATTATTGTCTACATTAACGATTTATGTTATCTTTCAAACACATATAACTCAATTAAAGTTTTTGCTGATGACACTGATTTACTAATATGCTGTGAAACATACCGTGAAGTTGTAAAAACAGCTATGGAAATGTTTAAGGATACAAAAGAATGGTTTACTAGGAATAGGTTGATTTTGAATCATTCTGAAACTGATCTTATATCTGATCTTATATTTTTCAGAACCAAACAATTACAGATAGAACAACCTCAAAATTTGAATATTGGAAACATTACTATAAAATATTCAGAAGACACCAAATTTTTAGGACTCTATATTGATGAATTCTTGAGATGGAACAAACAAATTGATCATACAGCTAACAAATTGAGCAAAATTTCGTATAGACTGAGGGTGGTTAACAAAAATCTCAACAAAGAATCGGTAAAAATTTTAAATTTTTCCAATTTTTAGTCTGTAGCTAGAGATGGAATCATATTTTGGAGAAGCAATAGTAATATAACTAAAATATTTGTAATTCAGGAAAGAGCAATCAGAATGATCAGTAATTTGAAATATAATCAATCGTGTAGATATGTCTTCAGGAATAATAGGATGATGACGATATATGCTGTTTATATTTATGAATGCCTAATGTTTGTACTAAAAAATAGGCATCTGTTCTTTAACAATGTTAATTAACATTCCTATGGAACAAGAAGAAACAATTTTGTGCTCCCTATACATAGGTTAACCATAACAGAAAAAACTCCTCCATACATGTCAATGAAGCTGTACAATAAATTACCAAATCGAATCAAATATTTGAGGAGCATAAAGAAATCTAAGAAAGAAATAAAAAAATATTCAGTAGATTGAGAATCATATAGTGTTAGTGACGATTTAGACCAAACCGAATTAAAGAAATGTATATATTTATGAGTATATGTAGTCCTATTTTTTGTTGACATTATTTCATTCTATGTTGTATGTGTACAAGCTGTAATAGTCGGAATATTTTTGAAATGAAGATAATTATTATTATTGAAACTAACTTATAAAATTTCAGTCTCTGAAAAATTTGCGGTACAGAAAAACATAGAATAAAAGATAATTTTTATATATAAATTCGCCTCTTTTGTCCCCAGTGGGGGCACTTCAGTTGGAATATTTGAAAATCCGTTTCTATTGTATAATAACAATATAAAACGAACATACATAAAAAACTTCAGCTTCCGAAAATATAGCGGTACGGAGAAACAGTGATGAAAAGGTAACTTTATTTTATAAACGCTCCTTTTTCCCTCACGGCTGGCGGCTCACTTGAACTAATTGAATTTTTCTTTTATTACACATCTGGAATATAAAACGACCTACGTCATAAATTTCAGCCTCCGAACATATAGTGGTACAAAGAAACAGTGATGAAAAGGTAATTTTCATATGTAAACGTGCCCCTTTTATCCCCAAGAGAGCGCCCCGGTTAGAATTTAAAAAAAAATTTTTATTGTACATCCTCAACATGAAACGAACCTACATATAGAATTTTAGCCTCCGAAAATATAGCAATACGGAGAAACAGTGAAAAAGTAACTAAATTTTATGAAAGCGCCTTTTTCCTCCGCGGCTGGCGCCCCAGTTGGAATATTTAAAAATTCTTTCTTTCTGCACATTCACAATATAAAAAAACCTACATATAAAATGTCAGCCTCCGAAAATATACCGGTACGGAGAAACAGCGATAAAAATATAATTTTCGTATGTAGGTAAACGCCCCACTTTTACCCCCACAGGGGCTCCCCAGTCGGAATATTTGAAAATATTTCCTTAGTGCGCATCTGAGACCTAATAAGCACCCATTCACCACTAAAACTCACTAGTACGGAGAAACAGTGATGAATGAGTGGGTGTTAAGTTAGTGACTTTCTCATTTATAAGTATAGATTAGACAATGGAAGTCTGAACTAATGAAAATCTGAGTATGATATTTGCTCGCCAATTAGAATGGGCAAACGATGACTAACTCTATTGGATATTTTGAGCGTTTCAGAACTTTGGAGTCAAACTTTCAGAGTTTGAGGAAAAGTCATTGTTGAGGAAACCTCAAAAATTTGTTCAGACTTTTGAGCGTTTGGTAATAACTTGATAATAATAATAATAACAATGAATCGTCTTTATTCATCTTTGAACACACATGTAAGGAGATATCAATAACAGGTATTCAACAAATATAAGGTGGCGAAGTGTCACCCAATGGTGTTTTTCAACTTAACCGTGAAAATACAATATAAATTACAATTTTCTTCATTATCTCAGTTATGAATAACTACGATGAGTATAATTCCATTACATAGTAGTATAATTTTGCAAATTGAAATGTATTATATTGATTACTACCTTAAATTCATGAAGTGATTGACTGGTCATTCATTATCCGTTCTGTAGATGCAGAGTTCGACATTTGTTGATCATATTGAGCTGATAACAGAAATTTCAACTTTTTTTTGAAGTTCATCAGAGTATATGAACTGTAATCATGCGGAAGTTGATTATAGAACTTACAGGCATTGTACGTGAAGGATCGCTGAAAAATGGAGGCTTTATGTTTGTACATTGCCAGTAACCCAGAGTTACGAGTGTAATAATCACTCAGATTCTCTATTTTCATTAGTTTTCATATAAATATGTTGGTGTCCTATATTATTCAGTACTTTATGAGTCATACTTCACTTTCAAGATTTTATAAACTATTACATTTTTGTCCCTTATTATTTATTCATTTCACAGTCTTGAATGAGAGTTTTGAAACGCAATTAAAAAATAGTAACCAAAAATATTTGAATAATAACTAGCAGATGGATTTCGACCTTTGTAGAGACAGTATTAGGGCTTATCAATTTTGTGACTTCACTACCACAAGTGCTCACAAAATATAATTGCTCAGAAGACAGGGTTTGGTATATACCAATACTTTGATATTATGTTCATTCTTCGACATCAACCTCTCAGGTGTATTCACCTTTTCAACTATTTCAACTTTGTTTTCAAATATGTATCAGTGGTATAATCCGTGACTCTTTGGTACCCAACAAATTCCACAAAGGACTCCTAATATCGAAACAACTATATTGTAAATAAGGTTTGGTTAATCCTTCCTTTGTTTTTAGTAAAAGTTAAACTATTCAAACACTTATACCTCAATAACGATTATTGTTATCTTCAATAATCGAGAAAAACTACATCAGATATGTTCTAAGAAACTAGGCTATGTAAGTATCCTATTTTCCAATACAAAATGTAATTAAAAAAACAATTGTTCTAAAATTGTTCGTTCCGTTAACCAGCTGACGAAGGTCAACCCTCAGCAGTCGAAACTTGTGCGAGCAATGGATTAACGAGGCCTTACCTTTTAACGTGCGATTACCCAGCACGGTGGCCCGACGGGGAATCGAACCCTGGTCTTCCGCTTGAAAGGCGGATATGCTAACCTTTACACTACCGTGACCAAATAACTGCTTTATTATCGAACACCTTCAGATTATGGACTTAGGATGTGATGAAGCAGGCTAGAATTGTATCCAAAAGTGAAATTGAATATTTCATTGGATTCATTAGATAACGTCAAGTTGGAATAATTACAACTATCTACTATGAAAATTTCATATGGAAATAATATCGATCCGAGAAGGAACATAGAAAGTTATAAATGAGTCATAATCATAATTTTAATGACTAAGAAGACGTGAGAGATGTTACTAAAAGTGCACTGGAGAGATGATTCAAGATGTTCAAATCAATATCTTGACTCAATTTCATGATGTTCAGATCTGATGAGGAGGGTATTCTAGGTCAGCTCTGCAACATATTTCGAAGAATAAAGGTATTTATTTTCGTACCACACTTTCTCATTTCCTAAAAAAAAAAGTTACTATGCATTAAAACATAATACTATGTGAGTCTACGTGTATGTAATTCTCAAATTATATCCAAAATCGCCTATTAACCAAAGCGAATGGTCATATGCCATACGAACTTTGGAATCTCTCTTCTATGAGGAATCTCTTGTGGGCTACTATGAGGGCTCGAGCTTATAGAGTTCTAGATAATGAAACTAATAGAATAGTTATAATCAGAACCATAAATGTTTTCTGAAACCATAGTTCATACAGAAAGGTGGGAGAGAGAAAATATCTTCAAAACCTCTATGAATGGAGATGAGTGAATGATAGATGCGAAAATGAGCGAAATGAAATTCTCTAGAAGAATAGCATTGATTTCGGCGAAATTGATTCAGCGAGAAGATCTATAAGAGTTTTGAGGGAAAACTGCCCTAACAATTATTCTATATCATTTCTGCTAATGATTTAAAATATCCAGAGTCATGTAAAAGAGTTCCTAATCTTCCCGAAAGAAAGGAAATGAAGTGGATGAATGCGATTTAAAAATGAATAAAATAATTTGAGACAAAAAGCCTCATCTGCCACATTTACCGACAATTTAAATTGGTAGGCATCATACGAGAGCGCACCTCTCCAAAATACAATTTGATTATTCGACTTCTACCCGGAATATGTACCGTGGAGTTGAGTACTGTAACCGACCGATTCAATTACAGAAAAATTCAATGAAAGCTGAAAAAAATTTCATTTAACGATATACTCAGATGATGTATGTCATCTGAACTGATTCACCCGGCACCAATGAAGTAAGCTTCGTCATGGCATACAATGCATCTTCTTAACTTTCAGATAGAGAAGGTATCGTCATTTTGAAAGGTTTTGCATTTTAATTGATACTTTCACTGAAAATGATGAAGGAAGTTGTTGGGTAATCAAGCTTTGTTTTAAGGTGGTTGACAATGTTTCATGATGTAACGTGATTTGAAATCTCTGAAAAAAATAAGTAAAATTGAAAATTTAAACAGAATAGCTGGAAATAAAAATTATATGGAGCAACAAAACCATGAAATAAAAAAATTACATTGAAATAAAATAAGCAAAAATATGAAAATGGAACAATTAAGAAGAAATGAAACGAAAATAATAATTGAAAGATTTCAAGCCAACTTACTTCACGACGTTTCGATTGTTAGTATCCACACTCGTCCAGTCACCACCCGGAGACGTTTTTAAGTTTTTCAGCCAGGTTGGGTATCAGGCCTGACGTTTCATTCGCAACTGAGTTAGACATTATTGAAGGCGATGCGATAGTGGCCGTCAGGACCACGTTATCGCATGATGAAAAGAGGAGTCAGACATCCTCTTGAAGTTTTGTGTTCTTGAGTGCCGGTATCCATGTTTTATTGATAATCGATCTCTCTCTCTCTCTCTGTGTGTCTGTATGTGTGTGTCTCTCTTCTTCTGATGGTTGGAATAATGTTTATGTTTATGGATTTCTATTTATATCCAGGGATACATTGAGCACCCAGAAGTATACCACATGTCTCTTCCTATACTGAAAAAAGTATTGAAACGCTTTTGAAGGACTATACAAGAAATTGTCGCTATGGCCAACTTAATAAATTGCAACGTTAATTGCGGAGCATGCTTTTTCAGTAAGGACATGGAAACAATTTCGACTGGCACAGATTTCACCAACAGTTCAAGAATACATGGACCGCGCAAATACGAAAAAAAGCGGATATTCAATTGTCAGCCCCATTATAAATGCAAACATGTTAGGACCACTTCAAGTTTGCATACCGCATTAAAGTAAATCACTTTAGCTGCATAAATGTCTGTTTCAGTTGCAGACGAAACGTCAGGCCTGAATTCTACAGACATGAGTTAACAAATCCAAAAACAGCAATTGATTTTTTTCAAAGTGGTTGACAATGTTCAATGGTGAATTTTATTAGTTCAGACTTCCATTGTCTAATATGATTCTACTATGATTCAAAATCTATGAAAGAACTAATAAAATTAGAACGAATAGCTGAAATATCAATTATATTAAACAATAAAACGTGAACTGAAAATACAATTGAACGAAAAAAAGAATCAAGATACAGAAAGAAAATAACCACAGAGTTACAACTAGGAACTGAAATTTGAGAAAAGGAAGGTAAACTAGAAGTCTTCTCCATACATACACAAAGGAACTGAAAAATGAAAATAATTCTTTATTTCAATTTTTTTATTTTTCAGTTCTCTTTTTTTACCCTGTGGTCATTTTTATTTCGTTTTACATCTTGATAATTCAATCTGTTTTTTCCGAACTACCTAATGAAATTCGGCAATTGATTTATTGAATTAGTTTTTCCTCACAATGATTATACTTTAACTGCCTACCTATTTCTCCACTGAAAGTTTTGTTTAAAATGCGTTGTTTTCTATTCGTCACTCCCATTCTACTTTTTAATCAATATTTATGGAAGAGTAAATAATTTTTTCTTAAAACAATTATGATTTCATCCATATGCTTCTTCTATAAAATTGACAAGTTTCATTGTCAAAGATTTTATTTTTGCGTTGATAGAAACACTTTCACATATTTTCGACTCAATTCTCACTTCTGAAAGCTATCCAGAAATATGGAAAAGAGTAAAAATATATTCCATATTCTAATCTGGCGACCGATCAATTGCATCCAACTACAGATCAGAAGCTATATTATGCAATTCCTAAAAACTCTTTGAAAGCATCTATTATGATCGAATATATAACGATACTAGAATTTAACATGTAGGGGTTATATTTTTTAGGAGTGATCAATTTTTGGGAAAGAAAGTTTTTGGCTTTCTACTACTCCATCTTGATACAAAAAATGTAGGAATCTTCCAAAGAAAGGAAGAAAGCAATCATTTTTAAAAGAAGTAACCCCAAACATAGATGTGTAGATCATTGAGAGAGGTAACTTTCAGGCAAAAAATGAAAGAAAAAGCCCTTCTGAAATAGCTATTTTCATATAAACATTGAATTACACGATAGAAAAAATTCTTTCGAAACAAATACTTTTATATGAACACTGAAGGATACAAAAATACTTTTTTCTACTCAGTTTGTATTTCAAACATTCGTTATAGATTTAAATTTGATATCATTCACAGGATTTCTACACGTTATACAGTAGAAAGCCAAAAACTTTCTTTCTCAAAGATATTAGAATTAAAATAACACCAAGTCAGCATGGATTCATGGCCAAAATATCTACCGTAACAAACCTGGCGAGTATAACAGAATATATTTCTTGTAAGCTCGATTCAACAGAACAAGTATATGTCATCTATACTGATATGAAAGAAGCCTTCGATCAGATTGACCACTTTCTACTTTTGGAAAAACTTCAAAGAATCGGATTCTCAACTTCTTTGATAGGATTGCCCAAATCTTATTTGTCAGATCGCATTCAGTTTGTCGAATATGGGGGGAACAGTCGAATCATTAACATTCTACTTCGGAGGTGCCCCAAGGGTCTGATCTGGGGCCACTTTTATTATTAATTTTTTCAAATGAGATTCTGATAAGGAGTATGTACCCTCATTCACTTTTCGCAGATGTGACACGTTTAAAGATTTAGAGGTCGTGTTTGATCGAAGGCTTATATTTGACACTCATATAACTCACATCGTATCGACGGCATTGAAGCTATTGGGATATTTCTCCAGAATCTAGAAAAACTTTTCAAATGTGAATACGCTCAAATTGTAATACGTTACTTTCATAAGAAGTAAGGTAGATTATGCATCTTTAATTTAGTCTCCTTTATATTAAAATTTCGTTCAGCGATTAGAATCTTTTCAGCGTAAGTTCTTGAAATTTTTGTTTATCAAGTGCAGCGGCGGCACAGCCCAGAATATTTTAATAAACACATTCAACTTAGAAGCCCCAGCAAATAGAAAATGCACAGCGATTATGTTTTTAGTTAAACTCTTGAATAACGAAATTGATTGTAGTGACTTGTTGGGGCAAATTCAGTTCCTTGTACCTAGATCAGAATTCAGGCATATGATTGCTTTCTACAATAAGAATCCTAGTACAAATTCATTGAAAAAGTCGCCGATATTTGTAATGTGTGAGATGTTCGAAAAAGTGTCCGATCTATGCGATATACGATATTCGTCATGACAGCAACCATTTTATTTTAAGAACTATTGAAAAATCGGTGCTATAATTGTTTTACATTTTCTTATTGTAATCTTTATTCTTTTTTTATACTCTGTGATTTGTTAGTATTTTCTTTAGTTGTCGGTGTAAACCTGTTGAGAATAAACATATTATTATAAAATCATGTCAGGAAAATGGTAAGAATCAATATATCAATTCTTCTAATTACTTGGATTGTGACCTCTGTGACACTATCACTCTGTATATTACCGAAATGAAATGGTAAATAATAATGAACATAAAATAAACTGCGCAGCAGAAATATGTGTTACTAACAAAGCTATTTAATAAATTTAATGTAATTTTTTTCCAAACAATAAATGAATAACATTCTTTCAAAAATTCAAACGATAATATGAAGTCGAATAAGTTGCCTGTGGTTCAAAAATTGGTGTAACGGACAAATGAAATTTACGATCAGTTGAAAATCAAATGATATCAAACTGCGCCCCCAACGCTTGTCATAATGTGGAGTTGTTCACTCTACTGGAAAATGTGTTAGTATTTCCTTCTACATTGTGAAGTAGAAGTGAAAAATGTAAACAACTGAAAACATGGTTTACGTACTTTTCTCAATAGAGGAAGTGGAAAGGAAGTTATTAATGATTATCAGGTCAGTTAACTTATGTTAATGACTAGTATTTTCAGTTGTGCAATGCAATAAATGAGTATTTGACTGAAATAAGAAATCAATAAAACATTCTGCATTTCAACAATTTGGACGACTGCATCTAGCTGACTGAAATCTACTCTCGAGTTGCACGAGATGATTGGTCTCATATCAAATCATTTTCATCATGTTCCATTATTACCTATACGAAGAATGTAATCGAATGAATACTCTAATAATATTTTGATGGAAATTAGTGTGTGGTGAAGTGGAATTGGTGGATGAGAATCGTGATGGAACGGGCGAGCACGTTTTTAATTTCTTCGGTGTTGTCATTTCACTTTCTCAAAGCGCCACATTTTCCGTTAATTTACGGCAATCTGCGGATGGCTGCGGCTGATTTATCTCTATCAGGATTTATGTACACAGTAATTCTGTATCTCCGAAACGTGTAATTTGAAAAAGATAGCAAATAATAATGAGTTATAAACTATTTTATTCGACCGGCAAAAATAATTGCAGAGAATTAGGGGAGAATATGATTTCTTTGAAGATGGGGGAAATACGATTCTTCTGAATACTGTTGCATTTCATCCGAACGTTCACAAATTCAGATATTTTCACCTCATAATTTCTTCATTTTTCCTGTTGGTTAGTTTCCAATTGCTGTTGCTGTAGGGATGAATGAAGACTACAATATTTCCCTGATTGATAGAAGGTCGTAATAAAATATGTAGATTTTGAATTCCCTCACTTGAAAAACATCGTAGATATAAATCATTAAGGCTCTGTCACGAGGTGAAATTGACTATTTATATTTTCTCATTTCAGACTGTTTTTATTTTAATCAGTCAACCAATTTCCAGAGCCGTAATTTAAATGGTATCAATTCAATCAATTATAACAAAATATTACCAAAACATCCCAAAATATAAAATTAAATTCAATTTCTCAGTAAGAAGTTAACGTCGATGATCCAAAAACTACAACATAAGAATACAGGTCCGCATTTAAAAATTCAAAGATGGGGGTGGCCCAAGTCAGATGACACCTTGAATAAAAGATTCATGGATATATTCTGATAGCCCACATCAAGTGCCAATAGCAAAATGTAGACAGATTTTCAATATATCTGCGAATAAAGAAGATACAGGCAAAAAAATAATTTGGGATTTTTTTAATTTTTCCTGTATATCTCCAGAATCAAAGGAGCTATATTCGATTTTTGTACATCATTGAATAGGTCTTCAAAATACGCAAGTTTGGCACAATTTAAAATTTACCCGACACTCTATCTCTTATCGTTTACGAGATACCCATATACAGAAACGAATTTGAATAGCCCTGTATATCAAAGTATTAAAAATATTTTTCATGACATTATTGTTCATCCAACAAGAAAATTCTAATGATTTGGGACCTAGACTGCAAAAACGTTTTTGCATTTAACCAACACACCTGATCAAGAAAGGATTTTGATTAAAATATGAGATTTATTGCTGGGGTGAAATCTATGAGATTGATTACTGGTATGAAATCTGTACTAACAATAATGTCTCCAATGTTTTGATGTTTATTATTTCGTGTAAAAAGGCTCACATACATGCGGAGCTTTTGAAGTCATCGAAAAGTAGAGGACCATAATGTACCATAACATACGGAGACAGAACACTTGAAAGTTTGTACCTATTTTAACCATTGATCCCCAACTCATATTTGCTTTTATCGTGGAGTGTTTTCATTTTTGTTCATTTGACTATATCGCGAGGAAACATGCTTATACCAGAGAAAGCAAAGTTTCTGAATATAGGTACATTTTATACACGTTTATTGCTATAAAATAGCAAATGAGTAATATCATCACATTCATTCTTGTTTACTTGGCTGAATATACATTTGATAACACATACTGCTACGGAATAGCAAATGAAAACCATCGCAGAATTGAAGAGTCAGTATTTACAGATTCCCTCCTGAGTTAATATCACTCACAGGATTAAACGTGGTATCAAGATAACAACAATACATAACAATACACAACGACATATTTGAAATTTTAGACCATCGAAGGATCATCAATAAGTATTTACTGAAATTTACTAATCACACAAAACGTAATTTGATGATTCCATGCATAGAAATGGCAGGAAATAATGGATATTATGGATATTAGACAAAACTCCAAAGAAATTACAAAATGAATGATGATGTCAACACGACAGACTGTCAACTCAAATACGAATAGTGCTACGCTTTCTGTAGGATCAGAAGAGTAAAATTTCTACTCAGATCCGGATTCACCATCTGCATAAGCACATGGTGAGCAGTGAGAGTAAGAAGAATTTTCAATATAGTGTAGTTCAAACCAGACATAAGAAGTGAAATGGGTTTCAAAGAAGTTTGAACATACATACTGAATGTAGTTCGTGAAGCTAATTAAACTTATGTTGGAAGGTATAATTGCAAGTAAACGGTATCCGGTTCATTGAATATGAAAACAGCTTGGAATCGACGGTTTGAAAAATTGAGTTTTGGTTTTGGCTATTATTGTAATCGTATAATATTTTATTAATTTGTCAAAATGATTTGTTACATGTTACATTTTGGAGCTTTATGGTACATTTTGATATTTTTCAACTATCATCATTTTTAATTTCCATTCAAGCTCGTAACAGCTTGGTTCTTTATAGATCTTCAAGTTTTCATCGGTTACGTACTTTCGTTACATTGATTTTTTTAATGTTTGCTAACAAGTTCACTAAATAGTTCGATCCTGTAATTTTCTTTTATATGGATTTACACTTTTGTAGGCTTTAAATCTATGAGTATTTTAGACAGTAGGAATCCGAATTGTTTACATTCAAGAATGCTTTTACCGACTGTGGAAAACAAAAAACATCATTCTTCTTGATTAGAAAAAATAATAATTTTTATAAAACTTAATGTACTAGATTAAAATTCAGATCGGTTAGTGAGTTATATTGATGTTTTTCTAGTTGAAGAATATACAATGAGAATTATACACTTTATTATTACACCTGTCCAGCATGGTGACTATCAGGGAGCAAGTCACATAACGGAATTTTTTTGTCAATTGCACATGCCCATTTGTTTCAAATGTAAAATATTGAAATTCTTAGAGATATACCTAAATCATTCAAAAGAATTCATTTTACTATATAGTCAAACAACCTTATTGATGATTTGAATTCAATAGTCATGAAGCATTTTGATGTTGAAACAAAAAATATTGAATTAGAGAACGAAGATATTCTGTGATATATACTTTATAATTTTAAATTCGTTTACATTTTTTTATTGCACCACGTTTATACTCAATTTTCGTACCAACTTCTATTAAAAAACCGTTAACAATTCTTCAGTTATTCAAAATTATCTCATTCGATTCCCAAATGACGATGATGTTTTTTTTATAACGTGACATATTATTTCAAATAAATAATTTATTCTCTCTCTCTCTCTCTCAATTCACATTAACAATAAGTGAACGTTTTTCATTAAACAATATTATGCATCGTTTCAAAAACATTTCAAGACTGCGACCGTGCTATTCAACCTTGACATCGGAGATATTATTGTACGTTCAACGAGGAGTCTCAGTATTTTACTTCGCTTCCAAGCGGAAACACAAATAACAGCATTTATTCAACATTATAACATGCTGTCATTTCATTTGTCCTGACTGCAGTGACTGCTTTACAATGCTCAAATGCATAAAATGGAATTAAAAGCTATTAAAATTAATGAGACGGAATGCAGGTTGTTGTTTGGGAGAATTTTCTTCAACGTAATTTGGTGGTATTAATAATGATATAAATATATTTTTTTAACAACTTTGGAGAGCTGATTACTTATTGGTTGAAAGAAATAAATTTATCAAAATTTTTTCAGCTATCTGTAAATCCCCACGTACTTGATAATATTAATGAAAATCTAGATTCAATCAGGGAAATGTTGATCAATCATGGGTCAGTAAAATCTGTAAATGTGTTTATTAAATATTATTAGAGCAGATACACTTGCGATCCAACACCAGGCAGCGCAGTTTCAAACTACCAAAGTCTCATTATCGGTGCTAGTCTGAACCACTCAACTGTCCCCAAAAGAACAATCTTGAAAGTGAAGGTAATGACATCTCTCTAGGAGGACATCATATCATCAAAGGAAGACTCAATTCTCAAATATCAAGTAGACGGTCACAGTCAGTTGCAGAGCCAAGTTTCGATATCGTTGGCCGGACGAGATTCGCCTTCTGTTATTCAATGCAGGCAACTAGATGAGCTGGTAATCCAACACCTTCACTTTACTTTCTTGCTTGTCATTTCCAGGACAGTTGAGTGTTTCAGCCCAGCACCACTGATAATACCTTAATGGGTCGAAAACAGAGCTGTGTGGTGTCCTTCACCAGAAAAAATTGTTACATGCTCTGTACTTTTTGATAAGAAACACAGTAGTGTTGCATCACCTGTCACCGAGCGCTATCAATTTTTTTTCGGAAAGAGGGATCTAGTGACAGCTCGTTTGATAGTTATTTCCAATTTCTATCCAACGCTTTTTTGTTCAAAGAAATTCGATTAACCGTTACGAACTAATGGTTTTATATTCGTTTTAAGGATCTGCACACAAATGATAAACATAATTTCAAAAAAAATTATTCAAAACTCATGCCAGTTAATTCATTCCAATAAATTTTGAAACTATTCACAATTCGCTTCCTGATAATAATGTAGTTTGTTTAAAAATTCATTTTATACATTATGGAATTTTCCCGAGGTAATTTCCTTAGGGGCGCCTCTTACTTCAATCAGGAGCTCCGGAATGGACTGCAGTTGTGTAACGTAAACTTTAGACTACAAGAATCCTCACAAAACATATAAGGGTGTCATATCAGGGGATCTAGCCGGTTATTCTGAGGCAGCACGTTTGCCTATCCACCGATGTGGATAATTTTCTTCGAGCTATTTTCGAACTAGTCTGTTGTAATAGAGGTATCTCATTTTTCTGAAGCGTAACATCAGGTAAAAGCTCAGAGCTCACCACATTAGATTACACTAGATTAGAATATTCATGAATGTTAAACTTGTAAAATATTTCGGGGTACATTTATATAATTAGGCTCACTATTAACTGATTCATTTGATTGTTTTTGTGAAAATCTAAGTCACCTTCCAAAAGAAAATATAGTTGGTAGAGAGAGGATAAGGAGCGCTTGAGATACAAATTCATTATACAGTGTCTAGTATATAAAATAGTCGCCCTGCTGTTTATTGTAAATGCACATGCTTAATTTCATACAAACTGCCACTGGCTCACTAGTTGGATGGGGATAAAAATCAATACGGCACAGAAAGAATATTTTTGCTTATAGGGGTAGAACAGACTTTACAAGATATATTATAGACGAGATCACTAACATTCCCATTGTTTGAGGAAAGTTTGCAATCTTTCTTGGTGAAATTATTGAAATTTGTTCATTGAAATTCCGGTTCATGAAGATGAGATGAAAATAAGAGCGCCATTTCAATAAGAGGTAATTGAAAGAGTATTGTATAATTCGAAGAATTTTTTTGCAACCAAACAACTGATTTTTTATTTTCCTAAAATCGTGATCCAAATTCCTAATGGGGATTCAACGGGAATATTACGTTCAGCCACTGGATTCAATAATGAACAACAATTTAAACATCAGGGTACCTACTGAAAGCGTATATTCAATAGGGTTGTATTGAAAGCATTTGTACATATTGTCATATTCAACCAAGTAGGTTAGGGAAAGATTTGAGATAGCTCCTAAAAATTAATTTAGCCTATTTTCATATAGCCCCAATTTTTATTTCAATCAAACATGAATGATTTTTCTAATACGAATGGGTGAATGATTTTCCAGTAATTTTCTAATTGAATTGAAAAAAAGTGTCTCATAATGGAGTGAACAGCGGATTGAAAAGGGATTTTTATCGCTGTTCAAATTGGTCATGTTATTAATGCTCAGAAGTACCTACAGGTTTCAACAAATTCAACACGGGTCCTTGATTTCATAATCACAATGACGAATTATATGAATTCCATCAGAACTGCAATTCCTTTCTCAACAACCAGGTTGGCATAATTAGAAGATGAGCAAGACTATTTATTTATTATTTCTCCATTTGATATAAATCAATTCGTACATAAAACTACTATGCTAGTGTAGTTTTCCAGCTTGTTAATCTGTGATCAATGATCATGTGTACACTGTTTCACCCTATATAGAGCTATAACTTTTTTCTTACAATCGAGATGATTTGAGATGACAATTTAAATAATATTTTGTAAACATACCCACTCCACACATTCTTTTTTCCACCGGAAATCTTGATAAATTTTCATTCACATCCAAATGAAAATAATGTAACTATGCATATTAATTTCTTGAGTGAACCCAATTGAGATGGTTTCCGAACATCAATAGTTCGTTAAAATTATCGAACCGATTTTTGTAACATAATAACACTATTCACTGTGTTGATGTACCTGGAAAAGAAATGCACGAAGGTTATACATTGAAAACATGACAATAATAACTTTCCGGTGGGTTTCAGGTAGCGCTTTCAATTCATTATCTTCTGGTGCAGCGTAATTTAACGCATACTCACGCTTTTAATTTTGAATGAGGTGAATAAAAACGTTATTAAAAAGAAGTAACAATTTAATGATCAGAGAACTTTTGGTTAGCTATGGTTTAGTTTTTGGAAAAAAAAAGTTCATTAAAATAAGTAATTTGAAGTATAGAATTGCGTTAATGGCTATTTCCAAAATATTAATACATAATTTAGATATGGTTTATTTTCAACAATGAATCATTATCCATGCGACTGTAAAAACGAAGTATTTGGATAGAAATATTTCAAGAAAATGATTTACGTGATATGATTTTGTGGAATCTTACGAAAAAAAACAATGAAATAATTCCTAGTGATGGAGTGTACACGATACATCTACTGATACACACATTTTTGAGTGTGTATCAGAGTGATACTTTCACGAAGATTCACAAATCATCGGTTTTTCCGAAAAAATCATGGATATATTGGATGTGATGAAAAAACCATCACGAATATTGTTGGTATGCAGATAATAAGGATATAAAATGAAAATATTTGCAGGGAATGAGTATTACTGTTTTAATTATGTCCTGATAATACTAACTTGGTTGACGAAATGCTCGTCAAGAGACAGTATTATGTTCCCGACATGGACGTGTTTTAAAGATATCTTAATTTTCATAACCTACTTTTATTCTAAACTTACACAAATTTTTTGGCCACAAACTAGCTTTTCTGCCATGAGTTACTCAATGAATTTTGTATTTACAAGGGAAAGCTATAAATTTCACATGATGCTAGCAGAAATTCACCACTAATTCTGAAATGATTTCTATTAAATTTTGCCGACACTTGAAATGTCATGAGGAAGGCAATGAAAACAATGTTTTTATCATTTGTATAATAGTTCATAAAATCACAAGACGTTTTTTATTATATAATTACCTCTTCGGACGAAATAATTACCTTAATAAAATAAGGAACCAGAATAAAAAAAAAGTCGACATCTCTCGTTCAAAAAGGAGTGGTATTAGTTCAAAATACTTTCTTTGACTTAAACTTTTCGAAATTATTGGTATGATCAATTTTTCCAATATTTCCAAAATGGATTATTCTAATGCTATAATATTCTATTCAAAATTCCATATCAAACCCATGATAAGAATAGATACTGAATCAGAAACGAATTTATATTCCACTATATTATTGCATTTACGAGTAGGTACATGTATTCCCTAACAAACAATCCGGACTAGTATAACGAAAACTAATATAAAAATATATTTTTAGGGTAGAACTAATTGTTTAGTCAATACTTTACACCCTGCGTGAGTCATTTTTTCAACCCTAAACCGACCAATCAGGGGTAGTTCCACTAATCACCCCTACTTCGGAATATAATTATGTATTGGACGCAATCAATAACTTACTTTCATGTATTACACGATAGAATTTTCTGAAATAGCGTGTTTCTTTGATGTGGTTTCAACAAAAGCATAATGAATATTATAAATTCTCATTATTGAATGTGTTTGTGCTTAACAGTTTATATGGTCATCAGGTATTAGAACTATTTTGTTAAAATCGGAATTGAATTTTTACTGTAATTGCAGGAAAGCAAAAAGGGATGATTTTTCACGGCACATGGCGTAAAATATCCGAGTGGTTAGTTTCATAAACATTTGACTGAATATATTTGATATGCTCCTCTTCAAATTCAACGCATTTTTCTAACTACACAAACGACAAAGGTTTAAGAGATTTTTTTAACGTTCGTTGTTTAATTATTCTTTCAATGTGATTAGCTACACTTCAATTCAATGAATCATATAGCACTTCAAATAAATGACAACTTCATTAGTTTCCATATGAATATGCTATGTACTATCCGAGGAAGAAAAAGGGATTTTGGTATAATACAATATTACTATCCAATAAGGAAATTTAGTTACTTTAGATGTTCCTTTCAAATTTAATCCCAATTTTGCGGTTCATGTTTTCTGTTCAGTATAAGGATTTCATACATAACGCGTATATTTTTCACTTTGAGCCAACGTGTGATGAACATTTCATCAATACCAATCTTTGATCGCTGGCACGCTAAGTCCTTCGACTTAGCGTGCCAGTAATCGTAAGACTTTGTTGATTCTTAACTCGCACACGTTTAGGTACGAGTATACTACTGAAAGTTGTCCATCGTATGGAAACAGAAACTGCTGAACAAAAAACTTCATTTTAATGAATTTTCAATCAATTTTCATGTATTCTTCAAACCCATCCTCATATTATCAGAAGTATAACTTTGGTGACCTATGCAATGTATGTAAAGAGGAAAGTTTCCACAAATTTTTCACTTCTCGGTCACTTCCGGTTTCACCAGAAATGGCTCCGGTTCTCAACTTTCAAATGGAACACCTTACATATCGTAATATACCTACATACATACATAAACTAATTTAAGTACCTCAGGTGATATCAAAAAATTACAATCGCGTAGTTTTAGTGACTAGTATCTTAGATGTGAATAAGACAAGTTCTAAAAATTACATTTTTGTGTGTATCATTTTTCAAAGGTCGGCCATTTTCGACAAGCACTTTCCGAAAAACGAATTTTGTGACGAATCTAACGATTTTAACTTATTTGCGATTGGATTACAAATAAGAACATAAATTGAATATGTTTTTCATCTACCTTTTATGAGTATTTTCACCTTCCACAATCTGAAGAATATGAGAATTATAATTAAATATTACTGAAGAAAATGCTATTTACAAATGCGGTTTATTTATTGGTTGGGAAAGGTATCAAAAAGTTCTTAAATAAACAATTCAGTTTTTGCCAATGTTTCGGATTTTATTAAATCTATCTTCAGGCTTGGATGGATTTAATAAAATCCGAAACGTTGGCAAAAAACTATCTATATCGAACCTTCGTAAGAGTTTGGTGCTTCCGTCAGAGCTTGAGGAAAATACTTGATAATAATTTTCTAACTTTTGTCAAGTATGGCATGAGTAATAATGTATTTACTTTCATAAGCACTTTCCGACAAAAGTATTTCTTGATAAACCTTTCGTTACTAATTCATTCGCGATTAGATCAAAACATTTAACAAAAATATATAATAATTCCAGCCATGCACTTAAATTTTTTGCAAGATCCCAATCTCTTAAAAATTTCACTATAGTAAATTTTCAAAGAGCATCCATCCTTGTTCAAAACATAGTAATAACATAAGGACAGCCTGTAAAAATTTGATTTTCACATTTACGGAGAAAATTTATTTACACAGATCAATCGAAGACTTATCAAAGACATTTTCAATAAATCTCCGCGAAGGATCAAAATTATTTATTATGTTATGCAGTGATAACATTCTGAAGTCGGAGTTGAGGAATCAAGCTTGTTTTTGTAAAAAAGTTGCGTTATTACTATTGGCGATTTCATTTTTCAAAGTATTTGGTGTTCAAAGGTGAGGTTGCAAATTTGGTTTGTTTGTCTTTGTTTTCAGTGTTTTGGCTTTTATGTTTTTCAAAATTTGTATCTTTATAGTTATTCCACTCGTCCTATTCGAAGATACATTTTTTTTCAAGTCGAGATCATATTCAGGAAATAATTTTCTGGGTAATACAAATTATGAAACAACAAATAAAATCAATTGGCGCTCCGGTAATCCGGGTATTTCGTAGATTACATTATCACTGAGAATGCTTTCTCAATTGGCACTTTTTTTTTGATTCATGTTGTACCACGTGACCACTAATCAGTATTTCAGATGCTCTGTCGATTTATTTTCCGGTGATCAATTATTATGCAATCCTGAACAATCTGTGTCACAGATATTTTTCAGTCTGTGTTTTTTGAAGAAAGATTTACTGCAAGTTCAAACCACTCAAAATTTTTTATTCTCTTGTTGAACGACTTTCAGCAGTCCAGCGAGGGTGCAGTTGTCAAGGGAAGTTTCAAATGGTTGCAGATATTTTATTTCTTCTTCAATTCTACCATCCATCATATTGTTATGGTTTTTATTCCATTGTGTTCATACACTATATTAGATAATCAAAATACTAAAGAGTTGTGGCTGAAAGATAACCATTTGGTCATCTGTGAGTCAAAAGATGCGAGCTTCAAGGTCGAATGACATATGCCAGTAAATCCGGAGCAGAGACCAAGTGTATGGGGACTTGTACACGGGTTTTTGCGTGGTATGAATGTATCAGAGAAGGGCGAGAAGACATCGACGATGATCACCGTCCAGGACGTCCTTCACCCTTGTAAACTAATATTCATATGTACATTGGGTTCCTGTAGAACAAACAATAACTGGAAAATATCATTTCAAAATTCAAGCCACTTCCTGGGGCGAGCAAAAAGAAAACGATCTGAGTTGTGGAAGTAAAGAACATGTCGTGGATGCTTCATCAGGACAATACACCAGTCTACACTGTATGATTGTTAAGTCATTTCTTACGAAGCATGGGATCTTTGTCGTGGAACATCCATCCACCAGATCTAGCTTTGTGTAACTGTTTTATGTTCCCTAAAGTAAAGGAATCATTGAAATGAATCACTTTTGATGCAACGAAAGCTGTGAAGGAAAACGCGACCGGAACTATGAACATGCTTTCAGAATATGACAAAAAATACTGTAATAGTGGAAAATTCCAATGAAGGAATGTAGAGACAGTGAACAGGAGTATATCGAATGAGATTAGTTTCGAGTAACAACTTCTTAATGTCACTTATGTATGACGCTTGTGAAATCCTATTATGATTTTCTATGGGGTTGCTCATTTAACTTATGAACCAACCTATCAACAGATATATTAGCACTAATTCAAAAACTTCACAGCCATTAAAGTAGAAGGGTTATCTTAATGGAACTGTTTATTTTTCTGCCCCTAGACTTTGGGAAGAAACAGGAGAAACAATTCTTCCAACTGATCTGTTTTTTCGATAATGCTTTCAATCAACGGCAAATGAGTTGATACACACTACAAAAATATTTCCCAAACTACTGAACCAAAAAATTAATAACTTTTATTCCAAAGTTGATACTATTTTTCCTCAGAATGATATCTGATACGAACGTTAGTGATGAAATAAAAAGGAAAAACTTTTTCAAAACTTCAGTGGATAATCTCAATTCCTGATACTTGTTCTTCATTGTGCATTTCACTAAGGTCAATGGAGATCTGCGCATTCTCAAGTAATATATTTGGGTTGATTTTCGTTTCAATGCTCTACTGGATCTCACATTGAAACTTAGTACAGTTTTTCAACAAGAAGATGAAGAGCGATTGAGTCGTCTTGGTGAGGATGCAAATGGTTAAATAACATATTCTGTTTGTTTGTACTGTTCAGATTGAACTGCATAAAGTGTTTGACTCTTTTCCACTCCAAAATTTAAGTTACAATCGCTTTCAGGTTCAACTTCCAAAATTATTTGGAATATCATCAGAGTTGACTTTCATTGAGATATTGGACACAAATATTGAGTTACTTATATAGCAATATATACCCAATTTTTATGAATATAAGAAAATTTCAAAATATTGACCACTCATCATTGAATATTCAATACAAACACATTTCAAAAGATTTCACAACACGTAAAATGTTTTGTCCTTTCAAGAAGGTGGAACTTCAACTATACTACTCCATTCAAAGAGTGGTACAAACCGCAAGTCGAGCAATCGATATATCGAGCGGAAAAACTGTTCCTGTTCTACATCTACTTGTTGAGCTACGACGCTATCCTTAGTGTCCGGCGGCGGTCAACTGCATCCATTGCAACCCTCAGTCAACGCTAATACAGCAAGGGTGCATTCTCATTCACGCACACAAATAAAAATACGTGCTTTTTGAGGAAAATGATCTTCTGAAATAAAACGCGTGAACAATGTTGAATTCATTGTTCATTTTATCCCTGATAGTAAACACAAGTTGGTTGTAAATATATTTTGTTCGAATCCTTTTATTATAATAAGAATATAGTCATGAGTAATCATTTGGGAATATTATGAAACCAATGAATTTGAATACCAAACTTTGGTTTCTTTACTAGTCACCATTCATAATAGTCGCAAAAAAATGTAATCAGCTTGTGAAAAATATTGTTATAACATCTGCTATCTATATTACGTTATGAATAAAGTACAGAAAACTTGAGATTATTTTTCTATACCTGAAAACTGTTAATGGAAATGAAAAAAATTCAGATGACTGTATGTTTACCACAGTGACACACTTATCCTCAGACTTAGTTGATGAGATTTTTTCCAGTGAAATTTTTTCCAACATTCGTCAGAAAATATACTATATAGACATAATATATCAAAACTTCAATCTCTAACGAAACATGTCGGCATCGTCAAATAAAATGGTATTCAAAACCCTTTCTTCCACTTTATCAAATATGTTACATCTAGAATAATAATAAATAATAAATAACCTGACAGAAGCACCAAACTCTTACAAAGGTTCGGAATAGATGAACACTTCAATCTAGCAGATCACTATTCTAATCTTCATGCAGTCATTGTTCACTACGGTTCTGGCGATGAATCAGATCATTATTACGCTTTGGTCAAAGAGGAAACGGAGTGGTTTTAGTTTGATGATAGTTGAGTCAAATTTTCTGACGATATCTTGAATTTATTGGAGCCTCTGGAGGCACCCTACATTTTATTTTATGAAAGAGGGGACATTGGCAGATCAAGATCTTCAGATGATGTGATGCTGCATGTTTTTCCGGGTTTTCCTGCAGCTGAAAAAGCAAATGCGTCGGTGAAATCAATCAAGTCGCCCCGAAGTACAAGTCACTTTATGAATTGGAAAACCTTTAAATAAATAACATTTTTCTACATCATACTAACGTGTTGTGACACCATCTCTTTGTTATTTCAAAACCACCTCCTTCAGAACGGTGAAACATACCTATATACTACCGTAATATTAAAATAAAAATGTTTTATGTAAATAGCAAAAACACACATGAAATTTGTGAGATGTAATTGACACAGTTTTTTCAGTTATTATACGTTATTTCAGAAATCAATTGGAAACTTTATTCTCTTATTCACTGACATACCTATCGTCATTATTCATATGCTCAATTATCATAAATATTATTTCGTATATTGATGTGTTGTGGTCTAGGTAACTCTCATCGATAGGTATATACTCGAACTAAGTGTTTTAGAAAGAAATACAAACATAAACTCATTCATTAACATAATCTCTAACATTTCAATATTAGTAATTGTTATATTCAGAGATTACTGTTCATGAGATTTGATGAATACTGTGGAAATTATTGAACTATGATCTATATCTACTAATAGTTGACTATGACCTATAATATAATTAATACAATCAAATTTGGTACAAAATTCAATGACCAGTTATTCAATTACAAAACAGTCAAATATCTGTCGTTATGTTTTGTTATTAAACTGATTATTCAAAATTCCTAAATACACAGGGGCTGATTCAACCCTTTTAAGAAACGTTCTTCATAGTACACCATTGTTGAAAATTAGATCAATTTACCATCCCAACTTCGTTTAATTCGTTAAGAAATTTTCAATTACACAACGGTAACTTTGAGAATGGTGGATAAAATGGGTCACACATCCCTTACACTGTCCCCAACAATGACAACCCTTAATTTAGAAGTTATTCGAATGATATTTTCTCATGATTGCGTTTCATCTTTAGAAAGAAGTATAACATAGTTGATCTTAGGTTATATTTATTGTAAATTCATAGTGGTACAGAAACATAGTTATGGGATTTTTGATCTTAACGTAGGTAATTTAATACCCCTTTGATGGTAGAAATTCTTTGAAGGTTTCAAATAAGGTTACTGTGATTGAGCGAGAAATGCATTGATATTTGGTTTTAATTTTACCTGTTAATATATTTGACGGTTGATTCATTTCTCTGGCAAAAAAGTAAATGTTCAATTATGAAATATAAATAAAGATGAGATTCAATTCTATTTTTGCATACTCTATTTTATCATAACAGTTACTGCTCATATTTATTTATGGTACTTGACAGAACCATCATTCAATATTAATTTTCAATAGCTACATATCTGAAGTATTTATTTACTATACATCAGACTATCATATAAAAATGTACTATACTATAATTTCAAAATAGTAGTTACTAAATTCTCAGCCGTTATTGCATTAATCTGTGGCTCACGTAAATTATACTGAACAGATGGGGAAAAATGATTATGAAACATATTGAAGCACAACTTTGACGACAATGTTTTCGTTTGAATGCAATACTATTTCTGTACTAAGTGTTCTCATTTGAAAATGGTGTTGATCAAAAACACGCATTTCTTCCCTCTGAAGAGAAAGTTACATTCGTACTTCAAATGGATTATTCATTATGAATATTTTTATTAAGGTATTATATCTTATTTACTTTCGAAAAAGTCTCAAGTGACCCTATTTTGTTCAAAAGTATCCACGTGCTAACCAAAACAACAATACCAACCAGAAAGGAGTATATTGGACAGGTGATGCGATAAAGAGGTACGCGCATTTTGCGTGAGTTCTTATGCAAAACAACTGACTTACAATATCAATGACCACGCGCCCAAGAAACGATTATTATTATAATGTTTGGTACACATTTACACACTAACCCCTACCCAGGATATTTTTTACATCCGTCCTTATGCAAAACCTATGCTAATTTCACCCCATGAAGTATGCAAATTATCATTAACTAGGAGTAGTATTTGAATATACACTAGACCAGACAATTGATCTGTGTATACCAAGATCAGTTCTCCTAAAGGTTTGACTGGTATTTTGGTTCAACTTCTACTTTCATGGCGCGTGTTGTGAGCACGCGAATGGTAGAGAAAAAGAAAGACTTATCCAGAACATTTGTACTTTGAAGATGATTTGAATATAAACTTCTTATATCTTTATATGAGGGGTATGGAGTGCGGTTTTGGAAAATATAATAGAGTTAGACATACATTAA
Organism: Leptinotarsa lineolata; assembly: GCA_015342045.1. Classification (NCBI taxonomy): domain Eukaryota; kingdom Metazoa; phylum Arthropoda; class Insecta; order Coleoptera; family Chrysomelidae; genus Leptinotarsa; species Leptinotarsa lineolata. The sequence continues at coordinate 688 of WOGR01000245.1, read as the reverse complement.
AATACGATGACAAAAAGGATACAAGCTTGAGTCACAGTTGTACCAGATCAGAAACTTGACCTACTTGTTCTTGTTTGATATTCGTTTACTTCAGATCTGAAGGTACAGAAACCCTTAAGATAATACGATAATGAATTGTGTAAGAATGTGAATATGAAAATCATAACCATTTGATATAACATTTGGAAGTCAGATAGGCCTTTTAAAGAGTCTTGCTAAAGACGAATGAAAACAATAAACCAGCACAATATTCACAATGCCTTTGTATGATGCAATTAAAGAGAATAATCTTCGAGTTTAGCTGAAATCCTAGAGGAAAAGTACAATTTATTAAACGGTAAATTTGTGGTTTGTTGACTAAACTTGAAATAACACTAGTTTACAGCCAATTCACGACTGTGATGCCAAAGGCAGTTCTTTGTTAATTTTTGGTTCCTAAATGCTACAATGAAAGTTAAAATTTTCTATCATTCTATCACGAAAAATTTTTGAGTTATAATTTTTTTCACAAAAATTAATCAAACACGATATTCTAAATTTGCTTTTCCCCAAATTGAGGAAATTGTTTAAAATCTGGCAACACAGTGGCTTTGCCCAGTATTAGAATCTGCTTCCGCTGTATATGAGAATTGTAACGCCGCTTCTCGAACTTCCCATACTCGAAGTTTCCAGAAAATACCAGAAATAC